>BQNB010090550.1:5624-27114 GCA_026074375.1 Tanacetum coccineum | reverse complement strand
CTAACAGCAGAAACGACACTTGGTCTTTTTCAATAATTCCCAACAGATTATAATTTCCTTATTCAAATGAAGAGGCGTCCCAATTCGTTTCAATAAGACGATTATAAAATCATCCTACTTAAGTATCGCCGACACAAAAATACAATATCAAAACAATAGATTACGAAACAACGCATACGATCAAAAGCATAGGAAGAGTGTTCCAACTCAAAGTGGAGTGATAAAGGAATCGGCATTGGTGCTCGAGAGAGTAATTGAGAAATCAGAAAGTACGGGATAATCGAAGTGATCAATATTTATATAACTGACTAATATAATGTAAATAGTAAGGCGTCATACGATAAACGTAAGAAAGTGAAATCATAAGCAAGTATTAAATACTCGTTATCCATATAATAGTAGTAGAGATACAAAAGAGAGTTTATAAAGGATCAAAAAGCATGCGCGCGCGGATATCGGACAATGGTGAAAGAATCTTAAAAAATTTTGAAAAGCGGTTATAGTCCAGGTTTTGAAAACGACCTAGTTCTCTACAACCAGTGCTCTGATACCATCTGTAACACCCCCGAAATTTCAACAACGCAGCGGAATACCACTATGGGGTGCTACTTCATAGTCCATACACACAAGTCACAGAAAACGACTCTAAGTGAGACGTTTTGAAAAGTCAACCATTCGATGATTTTATAAATTATCAGAGTTTCAATAGATCCCATTAGTAATGTATTAGAAACATTTTTAAAACGTTTATCGAATGGTACTCAAAGTGTAAAGCCTTCAAAAATATATATCCGCGCGACTCGAATGCTCCCAATGCTCCACTAGCAAAATAGTAACCTGAAAATACATGCTAAAACGTCAACAATAATGTTGGTGAATTTATAGGTTTAAGTAAAAAGCAGTATTAAAATATTTCAGAAGAAAAGTAGCGTTACAACATTTAAAAGTGTTATTTCCGAAATCCATCTGAAATCCAAGTAGTGATTTAATAAATCTAGTAATGTTCAGTAGTGGACCACAAGATCGAAGTAATGGTGGACTAAGTACGTATTCCGAAGTCCAAAACAAGTAAGGTAGACAAGGGAAACACATTCACCAAGTCTAAATATATAACAGGTATTATTGCACTAAGCTCATGACACCGAAGCCTTAACTAGATTTTTGCCCCAATCGTAATATAGGATGCTTGCCAACACCCGGACACCTCTCAATGTTAAATGCACCTTGATCAAACTAGTGACCCAAGGAAAGGTGGGGATTGTCAGTCCCGATAGATCTATCCACAACACTCGCGCTTACTACAATAGCAATTAACGGTTCATGATAAGTAGGGACTTCACGGCAATAAGGTAACTTAGCAATAATATTCAGGCAGTAATCTGGATAGCATACACTTTGTAAACACTTGTGTCCGTCGGTTTCAAATATAGGTATTCACGATCTCAAATCATGTAGTAACAAATCAAGCTTTAGTAAAAATAGTCATGTAACGCTTATGTAGTAGAAATCAATAAGTTCACTTAGTAAAACGAGCATGTATTCCCCTCGCGGGTTTATAAAACATTGAAAAGATTGAAATGCGAGACTATGAACTCACCTTGAGTGAATGGAAATCAACAAGTATTCACAATAGAAAATGCGTCACGAAGGAATCCGAAGGCAACCTAATCCAATATAGGTCGTATAAGTACCGAGTACTTGAATATAATCTTATAGTTGTTACATCGTACTATCGTTCGGGCTATCATAATCTAAGAGGTCATGACATGACGTTCGAGGAGTTAGGACACTTTAAATCGTAAATCCAACAACTCGTCGATACGCCATCCGAAGAGGCCTCATTATGAAACTCCCTAGTAATATAGTACTTTGATAACCACATATAATTCTATATAGTTCAATCACCAACTAATGGTTTTGGTAAAATTGTGTTTAATAAGTTAAAACGTTTATAATTACCGTTTAAGAAACGTGAGTAAATAATTAAACAAAATAATTCGACATGTTGTAGGAAATCACCACTTAAATAAATAAAAAGTTCTTAGCATAAAAGTAAACGTACGTTTTAAAGTTTCGAATTATATAAACGATGTTTCTAAAACTTTTACAAAAGTTATGACTTTATCTTTTAGTTAGGAATTTATAAAATTATATTTTATAAATTAGTATTTCGTTCGTTGTCAGGTTATTGTATAATTATAACTAAAATCTCTTTAAACCATAACTTAATCCTTTTTATCGGTTTTTCAAAGATAATATATATTGTAGCGAAAAATACTAAGTATAGAATTTTGTAGAAAATTTGGCATGACTTATTCGTTTTTACAACGTTACCATTTATTTTTACCAAAACTCAACGTTTTCCCACTAAATCAAATCCATGTTGCAAAACGTCCGCGTTTTAATATATACCTAACTAAACTAAATAATTACCAAAGATTAACAAAATCAAACACACTCTATATGGGCTGTTAAACCCATTGCCAAACACCCCTAAAGCTGAAACAAACAGCCCTTAAAGCTGTTGTCCCAAACAGCCCGTTTGGGCAGCTTATACACCAAACCAAACGCCCCTAATTGGCTGTTAAACATGTATCCAAACGCCCTATTTGGGCAGTTTTAAACTTACAGCCAAACGCACGCTAAAGACTTATAAAACACAAGATAGTAACATGTAATCAATTTATTTAACCAACTAATCCACCATTAGTCCATCTTTATATTTTATAAAAACTTTTATATAGTTTTATTAGTCGATTATACCAAATGAACCACAAAGCCAAATGCACCCTTGGTGCCGATAACCACAAAATCAAACGCACCCGGCTGTTTCGCAGCCAACCCAAACGCACCCTTAGTGATGAATAACGAAACCAAACGAACACCCCTGGCTGCTATTATACCACCGGACGCACCCTTGTTGGCTGAAACCGCAAACAACAACCGCACCCCTCGTGGTGCAAATACCAACCCAACACACCCCTTTATGGTGCAAGACAAACCCGACGCACCCTGCTGGTGGGGTGTGCGGAGGTGGTGGTGAGGCTGTGGTGGTACAGCAGCCGAGAGAGAGAGAGAGAGGGCGGCGTGGGGAGATGATGACGATGGTGATGTTGGGGCGGCTGTGGTGTGGAGGTGATGATGGCAGCGATGGTGTGGGTGGTGCGTAGGTGATGGTGGTAATGCAGGTGGGGCAGCGGTGGTGAGATGATGATGGTGGCAGCAGGGTGATGGTGGTGGTGGGTGTTGGTGTATGGTGATGTTGATGGTGGCGTAGTGATGTGATGGTGCGACGATGGTGACAGCAGTGGCGGTGGGGGAATTGTGGTGATGGAGGCGCGTGGTGGAGTAGATCGGGGGAGGATCTATCTTTTTATATATTTTGGGTTCGCCGGAGTTTGGCCTGAAAAGTCCGCCGGAAAAGTTTTCCGGCGGCGACGGCGTGGTGGTGGCCGGAATCCGGCGGCGGCGTGGCCGGAGGGTGGCCGGAAAATATGGAGAAGATGGAGGAGGTGTGTGTGTGTGAGGTGATGATTATGAAAAAAATATATATAATTTTTATATATATATAAAAATTTAAAATGAAAATAGAAAGTGGATAATAGTTTAGGGTTTATTGTGTAACTTTTTATTATAGTTTTGACACGTATCGGTTCGGGACTCGTTTGAATGACTTAACGGATGATTCAACACACGAAACTTGCGCCATTGTTTTCCAAATAATTTTTCCAACAAAAACGAGTATTTACTTGATAATATTTCATAATTATTTTTATAACATTTATAAAAATGTTCGTTATTTATTTAGTGAACCGGTTACGTCTCGTCCGAAATAAAAAAAATAAAAATAAATTTCTAACCCATATATTCGCGTTATCAACAAACGTTTTCGAATAAAATGATGACTAAATTTATTAAATATTTTTATTTAATAAAACTGTTAATTAAATATAATTTAATTATTTTCTCGTTTCTAAATCTTGCGAGGGCATTTCAGTCACTTTCGACTGTTTTCCGGTCTCAGTCCAAACTAAAATTGTCCGAAATGTTCTTTTATTATCAAATTGCTTTAGAGTCCGAAACGGAAAAACGTGATTTAGTGGTTCGTTTTTAATACTCAACTTTATAAATAACATAGATCTTTTTCGTTTTCAAGTCGAATAAGTTAAAAATAAATTTTATAAACGACAAACATGTAATAATAAATATGATTTATTATTGAAATATGTTTCGAAAATTGACGGTTGTTACATCCGACAAGATTTTCCTTAAAACCCACCTTATAATAGATATAAGCAACTACCATAAGTGATTAAAACATGTTTACGGGGAGTTTTGGGTATTTTTAACAAGATTTGCATGTTAGTTTGACCACCATTGACCGTCTTTGACCGCCGTTAATCATGGTTGACTGATTAATCGGCCACGGAAAGGTTGGTGGCTCAGTAGCGCCTAGGAGGCGATTAATCGGCCTTGTAGGCCTTTTTTTGCAACACTGGTTTAAATATAAAAACACAAACACAAAGTTGAATGAGGCTATACAGGTTTGAACTTTCATTTTTTTCTTAATTAAAAGGTCTGATTGCAATTTTACTTCTTTTATTTTATTTTTGATATCACAATGTAGTGTTCCACTAAGTGTTTGATAAGATGCTTCAATATATACAGAAAAAAATGTTTTTTCCTTGTTTTTATGCTTCTAATGTTTAGTTGTATTAAATTGATTTTAGATTTTGATTTATTGTAGTCTTCCGCTATAAAAATATTATAAATTTACATCAAAAGAAAATAAACACGAAAATTCCCTTTTCATGGGTATTAATTTGATGGTTGAGATCTTTTAAAGTTTAATATAAACATGACAAGTAATGTTAGTATTATTTTGAGTGAAAATTTAAATATAAATAAAATAAAAGTGACACATTAAAGGGCCAACATATTTTCATTCTCACAAAAATATCAACATCATCATGTTCATATTAAACTTTATAGGATCTCAATCCTAATTTTATATTTTGTATAACACTTTTTTCTCTTAAAATAGAATACTTTTTTGCACAAGATGCAAACTATTGTAATTCTTTGAGTTATACTTTTAAAAGGTTCATGCGCATGACCATGAACGAAACAGAACCAAAGAGATTACTTCACGTGTCCCTCGTTATCTCCTCGATTGGATGTCCACCATGTGGGCCATCATGCAACCCTCCAATCATATCCATGGGCGCACGTAACCCTATGTGCGTCTCTATAAATACAAAGCTATTCCGCTCATAATATCCAGACTATCCCGACCACTCGGATTACTCACATTATTCTCTCTTTGAGAATAATCCAGCACCACTGATAGTCATCGTGGGTGTTACCCCAACTCATGACTCCAGTCACACCTTTGGATCCTTGTTGAACGTGAGAAACCAAGCGACTAGCTACCCCTCATTTGCCTCTTGTAATACGTATCATACGTAAACATTTATATATATTATATTTTTATTATCATATAATTTTAATATGGGGAAATCATGCATGCTGTCAAAAGCAAACAAGTTGTCTGCTTTCTTTTGAAAAAAATAAAAATTATGTTCGTATTTGGTCCTTGAAGTTTGAACATTGAATCTGATGCTTGCTTTTTGCAAAGAAAAGCAGGCAACTTGCCTGCTTGTGGCAGGCATGATTTCCCCTTTTAATATATTGTGTAATCACAAATACACATAATTAATGATGAAACTCAACTTTTGATGACGTATAGTACGTATAACAGGCCTCTGGGCCTGGACTGTACTAATCACATGTGGACCCTGGCCTTGGCCAGGATATAGCAACATTAATATGCATTTAATGTGATTAGTCAACATTCAATCCTACATTAATATGCATTTAATGTGATTAGTCACCTATAAAAGAGGGTCATCTGACACCCCAAAAGGTATGATTTTCTCACCTTCCCCAATACACACACATACCTCTGATAACATGTGTTCTTACTCTCACGCCGGAGTCTAATCATGACCCACTGTAAGGCTAACAGTTTACCTTTACTTGTGCAGGAAATCATCCAATTACTTTGTTTAGTGCAAAATCCAACCCGAAAATAGCTTACCGGCCCGACCCAACAAGCAATCTTGAACCATCTCATACCCGGTTACCAATTTTGTACTAACAACTTTATATATGATAGATGATAAAATAAATTACCTGAAATAAACAAATCCTAAACACTCTTTTGTCTTTTTAACATGTTTTCCTTCTTAAAATATTTCAATCCTCCCGCCATAATGTTCACAATAGAGAAAAAAGTTGGCGGGAACGACAAATGTCCGGGGCAGGAAAGAGTGGTTGGCAATAAACGACACAAATCCTCACTATATGTTTTTGTTCACACTTTTTGTCTCCAAAATATATATTTATACAACTACACTATAATTTACAATCATTGACCACTTTATTTTGTTCCAATAAAAAACCGCATCATGAGTTACCAACCCTTTATAATACATCTCTACTAAGGCACTAATAATGACTACATCATTATCATTATATTTTCTCGATGGTTTGGCATTGAATATTCAGCCGATAAGCTTTATTGCATCCGGATGAATGTAGTATTATATTCATTTAAAGTTTCAAACCAATTTAATCGCTATTTCAAAAGTGGTTAAAATATTGACTACAAAATTCATAACATTCAAATGCAACCTGAATTTGTAATGCAATACACATCGAACATCCCAAACATATTTGCAACATGGGGTAACAAGTCGATGTTTCCAGCTGTTGGCAGTCTTTTTGCCCTTTTGTTGTTTTGTATACTTTATCTTTTGGATTTTGAGGCCCTGATTTTGGGCTCTTCTGTTTATATATTTGATCTTAAAAAAAACACTAAAAGTAGAGTCATACGAGCCTTGGTTGTTAAGATCCCGATCTTGATCTTAGGATCTTATAATTTTACAATACTGCAAAGCAAAAACGATCCGGATCCTACATATGATTTTTGTTTGCTTAAGATCTTATAGGATCCCGATCTTGACCATAAGATCTTAAGATCTACTCTGATCGGATCTTACTTTTCTCGAACGAGAAACTAAAGAACTACAAATTTATGGGTTGTGTTTCGTAGAATTTAAAAAGTAACATGTTAATCTTCTTAAACATTTCATAATCATAGTTTAGGACAACATTTCTATAAAACATTCATATAATTTTGTGTTTATAATATATACTCCCTCTGTCCCAATTTATTTGTCCATGTTTTACTTTTTGGGTCTTTCTTTATTAACTTTGACTTTAGATATTTTTGTTTGTGTTATTTAGGTTTTAATGCAAAATATATGAATGAATTGAGTTTTAAACATATATTTTATCGGTATAATTTTTATCAAGTATTATATAACACAAACAAAATTATTTAAGGTTAAAGTTGATAAATAAAGAACCAAAAAGTCAAACATGGACAAATAAATTGGGACAGAGGGAGTAACAATTTGTAGATTTGTATAATATTACAAAGACTATTAAGACAATAAAATTATAGTAGGATCTTACGATCCCGATCCGACTTTACGATCTCGATCTTGGAAAGACGAAAACGATCCTGGGTAGGATCCCGATCTTGAAAACCTTGATACGAGCCATCAACACGGGGAACTTAGAAGAAACATGCAATCCTAGAGGAAATATAAACCAAAAGACCGCAAAGATGAGGACATATATATTACGGGTGTAAAAAACCCCGACCCGAGCACAATTAAGCTTATTCGGGTCGGTTACTCTGGTCACTAATTTTATCCGGGTTATTCTGGTCAACCAAAGTAATCCGAATACTAAATAAAATCGGGTATCAGATTGAATATGTTTGGCTAACTCGGGTTCGGGTCAACCTGATTGACCCGAATAAAGTCTTTTTTTAAATTTTTCTTTAATATAATTTTTATAAATTTTCCATTTAAACGAGTACAAATAGACAATTCTATTAAATTTTACTCATATTCGAGTTGACTCGAAGGACTCGACTTGAATGGACCCAAACCCAACAACCTCGAATTCAAATAAGGTCAGATTCGAGTATGTTAAGTTAAGCCTTACCCGACTTTTAGCCAACTTAAGTTGACCCCGAATTCAACCAACCCGACCTGATTAACACCCATATATATAATAAGATAAGATAGCACAAGATGGAACTAAAACATGCACATCAAATCCTTAATCAGATTCACATCCACCTTTGGATTGTTAACCCATCTACTCCAATCCAAACTAATAAGCCTACAGTGGTTTGAGAAATAATCTTTGCATATAATCTTCTTTATTTTTTAAAAAATAGACTATACCAACTTAAATTGTGATTACACGGCCCATATACGTGGTATGCATAACATTGTAACCAGATTCCTTAAAAAGGCCTCACGTCTTATCACGCTTTTTTATGTCTCATCTCACGTCACGTTTAAAGCCGACGTCTAGATTTATCTCGTAACATAAAAGTCACGTCTTACGCTTTAGCGACAACATTACGCGCCTTTTAATTTTAGCTCAACTTTTGCAACAACATTTTTAATTGTTTGGTTGGAAAAAATAATTAGCGAGACCAAATAGTACTATAGTTAGTAGTTACTAATTCTATCAAGTTGACTAAAATGTACTGTGGTCAATTTAATTGACAAAACTTGTCAAACAAAGTCAAAACTCAAAACTGACTAATGTTATCTTCTTGTTTATAACAACAACAACAACAGTGATGAGATAATGGATTCATCAAAGCTATCATCTGTAGCTAAAACACTAAAAGCATCACCAATACAGCAACTATCATATCTAGCTCAACGTACTAACGCCGTTAACCTTGCTGAAGGCTTCCCTGATTTTCCAGCACCGGACCATATCAAGGCTGCTGCTGTTACTGCCATCACTTCTGACTTTAACCAATACAGGTCCATTAAATTTAATATTAAACAAAACTCATATATAGAAATGATATGAGTTTTGCTATATCGTCCTATTTAATATCCCCACTTATCCTCCTACGCACATAAAAGTTTAACATGTGTTTTCTGCTCATTATCTTTCTTCATCTACACCGTCGCATGTCAGGATCCCGTGAGTAGGAGGATGGGTAGGAATACAAAGTAGGAGTATATAACAAACCTAAATTAAATAATAACAACGATATACCATTAGAAATGATTATGACTATCCTTAACTTTATGTTATACAATTATCAAAATCTGGTTCATTTGCGGTCGAACAACAAAATGGAAACATACTTATGATAAGTGTTGACAATACACTCTAAACTGATTATTGCGATTCACTTAACACGCGCAGGAACACCAAAAATGGAAGTGGGCTATTTTTGCTACATAGATAAATGCATATTTTTATTAATCTGTAAATTGTTTAGGGAGTGAAAAATCTTTCAACTATTGTTGTAATCTTTAAGTTGCCGATTTTCTCTAAATTTAGAATTTGAACTAACATCGTGTTGCAAATTGTAACTAAAGGCATGTGCAGGGAATCTGTGATCTAGTTGCGGATAAAATGAAGCAAATGCATGGGTTAGATTATGATCCTGTAACGGATATTGCCATTTGCTGTGGTCAGACTGAAGCTTTTGCTGCCACAATGTTTGCAAGTATGTCTTTTGATACTGACACCTTATCTTATACTTCACTTAACTCAGAAACGCAAGTAAATGTGATTGTTGGATGTTTGTATGGGCAGTACTGGACCCTGGTGATGAAGTAATACTGTTTGATCCTTGTTTTGAGACGTACGAAACGTGTATTCTAATGGCTGGAGGAGTCCCTGTAAGTGTCTAGCACGATTATATGATATTGTTAATTCGAGACACACTTAATGGCGTAATGCTATAGTTTTGAACTAATGGATTGTCATCATTTGTTTGGGGAATTCACAGGTTTATGTAGCTCTTGACCCACCTTATTGGACACTTGATGCAGTCAAACTTTTGGATGCTTTTACTGCCAAGACAAAAGCCTTAGTACTAAATAGGTACGTGTTTCTAAATTCAGAATTATTCGCCATGATAAGGAGGTGTTGGATGTGCGTTTAGTGATTACGTTAAAAACATGTACTATAATTTTGGTCGACAAGCATTCTGTGCAACTTTAAGAGACAAATCGAGCAATATTTTAATGAAGTATGTTCTATACATTGTGCATTTATTAAATTACACAGTCCTCACAACCCAACCGGGAAAGTTTTTACCAAGGATGAGCTAGAGATTATTGCTGAATATTGCAGAACAAAAGACTGCCTAGCCATCACTGATGAAGTATGATAACCTTATAAGTTCATTACGACTTGTGTGATTCTATTGTAACCTGCATGATCTCTTAATTGTATATATGTTATTTATCATTTCAAGAGTGCTTATGCAGGTTTACGAGCATATAATTTACGACAATGAACCACATATAAGCCTTGCCTCACTACCAGAAATGCAAATGATGACCATCATCACGTCTTCCTTATCTAAGACTTATAGTGTGACAGGTAGATTTACTATTCGAACCCACACCCATTTTGACCAGTTACCTGACCCTCTTATCTCTTTTGTATCAGGTTGGAGGGTTGGGTGGGCTATAGGTCCATCATGCGTTGCATTTGCTATAAAAAACATTCATACTAAAGTTACAGATTCTGCTCCAGCCCCATTTCAGGAAGCTGCCTTGACTGCATTAACTAGTCCCTCAGAATACTACAAATCTTTGATAAGAGTAAGAATTTTGCAAATAACAAACAGTTTAAGTCATCATTCAATATAATCATCGTGTTGGTCCTGTTTATGATTATTGGCATGTTGTTCCTTAGGATTATGAATCAAAAAGAGATTTTGTGTTGAAGTTGCTTTTTGAGGTGGGTTTCAAGGTCGAGTTTAAACCATTGGGTTCGTTTTTCATATTTGCAGAACTTCCCGAGACTTGCAAACTTACAGATGTACGTGCTTCTTGTACACCATTTCTATGCTATATATTTATACGTTTCAGGATCAGATAAATTAAATTAAGATAGATTTTTCAGATTGAATTTGTGGAGGAGTTAATAAAACAAGCCGGGGTTGTTGCTGTTCCTGGATGTGGCTTTTTTCATAAAAGCCATGATTCTTCAGAGAATGTAGCGAGTTACCATAATCGTTACATCAGATTTGCTTTCTGTAAGGGTGATGCCACTTTGACTTCTGCTGTTGACAAAATGCGACAGCTTGTTGATGCATCTGGGCGCCTTACGTTTCTTTGAGTTTTCAAGTGTCACAGTTTTATAGAACCTGTGACAGTTTTTAGTTATATCTAGCCAGTAGCCATCCATCCTATGATATGCGACAGGGCATATAGATATGATTTATTTTCATAGAAATTACATCTTTGATGGTTAGAATCAATAACTTTTATTTCTATTCATTGAGCAAATGTGACAAGTTAATTTTTTACTGATGCTACAAGTATGATAGTGGAAGAACTTGTCCATTTTTCATTTCTTTTCATCAAAACAAGTTACTATACCAAATAGTTTTATTGTTTTTTCTTTTTTTTAGCATTAATAGTTTTATTGATGACCAATATGGCGACGCTTAAAAGAATGAACAGTTTATAGTCATTAGCTCACGTATCTTTAGTAAAGATTATGTACCATGCTACCATTGTCAATTTCTCTCAAGAATAACCCGTGTGTGATGGTGAGCCGTGACCTCATCAATTTAGCGATTTAAATGAGGACCATTAGATATTAGTGCTAAGTTAAGACACCTATCCTCCTCACACGAGGTTTATGGTTCAAATTAACTTCATTAGGTACATATTTAAAGACGGCCAGGGAAAATGCCGAAAATGGTTAAGATCGCGTACATCTGAGTAAAATATACGCGCCCTCATTCGTTTGATAAAAGTTAGAGGACAGAAGTACATATTTGAAAAAACTCCAAGGGCCAATATTTGCAATTCACCATCTGTACCTTAAAAACGATGAAATGAAACCAGACAAGTATATTGACTGGCAAAAATGTCGTCAACTTTAACGGACGAACGGATTCCGTTTCTTCAAAATTCAAGTGATGAGATAACGCCGTTTGTTTCACCGTCACCAGACGTTGAAGATGTTAAACAATCATCACCTGCTATTCCTAAACAAAGACTTGTCTCTCTTGATGTTTTTCGTGGTCTCACTGTTGCTGTACGTATATGAAAACACCTTAATTTAACTAATTTAGTTAATTGTTGCATGCTATTTACTGTCTATTCTAACCTTATGATTTGTTTGTGGGCTTATGACCTTATTTGATTTCTGCTTATATTTCATAACTCCTAATTTTCCTCCTTATATAAGCTTATTATATATCATAAGCTTATAATATACTAGTAAGCTTATATAAGCCCATAAGGCGGAAATTTAAGCTCTTAAGCCCACAAATAAGCTTAACAAACACCCCCTAATGTATTTCATAAGCAGCTTATGGCTTATAAATAATAAACTCATAAGCCCTTGGTTAGTGTCTGCCGTCTGGGTTAGCTTAGTATAGTTAGCAAGATAAAATTACGAAAAAAGTGTATCAACATTTAAAATTGTAATTGCAATATGAGGGATTGAGGGTAAAAAAACTGCTCTTATCAAAACTGCCCCGTATAAGCTCATAATCCCAGCCATATAAGGTTAACCAAACAATTGGGTGAAACTTATTTTAATTATATAAGGTAATAAGTTCATAAGCCCCCTAAATAAGCTTAAACATCTATGTTGTTGAAAGTGTGGCAAATAAAATGTAGTAGAATATTATATGATTAAATGTTGTTTAGCAATGATGAATTGATTTTGTGTTTTTTTTTAAAGCGTTGGTGATAATGTGTTATTGGAAGTGTGAGAATGGAAATTGAAGATTGTTGTGTTTGTTTATAATAGTTGATGATATTGGTTGATGATGCTGGAGGAGCATTTCCTTCTATAAATCATTCTCCGTGGTTTGGTGTTACGCTTGCTGATTTCGTGATGCCCTTTTTTCTGTTTAGTGTTGGTATTTCTGTCAGTCTTGTGTTTAAGGTATGTTGCATAATTAGGCGTTATTTTATACATTGTTTACCTTGGGCAGTTTTGGGGGGGTGTTTGGCAATGCGTTTTGAAAGTGATTACGCGATTAGCATATGATTAGAAGTTTTTCGAGTGTTGATGAGAATTCTCATCATTTAGGTATTTACATGTAAATGATCGCTAAATAATCAGAAACAGCTTTGTTGCAACTACTTTGAAACTGGTATTTGACCCCTAAGTAATCAGATAATAAGAATCATTTGACCTTATCCGAAAACTAGAAATTGATTATGGAAGACATCGAATTGGTAATAGTTGGATAATCACTTTCATAAAGCAATGCTAAACACCCTATAGATGATACTCCGTATTTGTCAATGTATGGATGGATTATGGATCCTAGCGATAGTATCATAGTAACATACAGTTTCATAATCAAATTACCAGCAAAAAGCTGTTAGTTATTAATATTTTGATGCAGAGAGTTTCTAGCAAACCTGTAGCCACCAAGAAAGTTTTACTAAGAAGCTTAAAGCTCTTTCTCTTGGGTTTGATTCTCCAAGGTACTTTTTCTTTCTCTTTGAGATGAACTACTTAGGGGTGTTTGGGATTGCTTATTAAAAGTGCTTATTGCCCATTAAAACAAGATATTTTGAATAAGCAGTTTAAAGTTGCTTATTTCACTCACATATTATCAGATAACCAGTTTTGATAAGTAACCTACCTTAAACTGCTTGTCTGCTATAGAAAAGCTACAATGAGAGTTGATAAGCAATCCCAAAACCCTCCTTAGTATGTTGAGTTACGTGAGTTACTTTTTGATATGTTTTAAACATGGTTAATGATGTTTACACTTTCAAGGTAAAGAGCTCCTCTTACTGTACTCAATATCTACTATCCAGCTATATACATATCTAAAGCCCAAGCTCATTGCTTATATGTCCCTCTAGGTGGATACTTTCATGGACGCGACGATCTTACTTATGGTGTTGATGTCAACCAGATACGGTGGATGGGTGTGTTACAGGTAATTAGTCCAAGCTCTGCCTAAAGTTGGTTCTATATTTCTACCGCGTATAATAGCATGAATAAGAGATATCCAAAAGTGCATTAATAAATTTCATGGGATCTCGTAGGCGCATTATTAGTTAATTTTGATTTGAATGTGCTGTTAAGCAAGTAAACATTTAAGATGTTAAAAGGATAATTGAGTTGAAGGGAAATGACATTGATATCATGGCATGAATGTGGAAAATATGGTCATCGCTTTATTATTGGTATGAAAAGGATAGTCGAGCAAAAAGGGAAATGCCATTGATATCATAGCTGTTTTTTACTCTTTCGTATTGCCTTGCTGCTCCATCCACCACTAAATCACAACTTTTTCTTTATAATATACAGAGGATTTCAATTGGATATCTGTTGGCTTCAATAACTGAGATCTGGTGTGTTGACAATAATGAAGTCAATTCGGCCATAGCATTCGGAAAGAAATACTACATTCAATGGTACGTCAAAGTTCCAGATCTAGTTCTTTTGTCCTCCTTTAACAGTGTTGTAGATGATGCTTCATTGTCTTTCATATGTGAATTGAATGGAGATTATCTATTTCTTCTGTTTCTGTATGTCGCATTCCTGTTTTCCATCTAAAACAATTTCTGTTTCATCAATTCAGTAAAATTATTCCACACATGTGACACAAGTCTGTTCTACATGGTTCTAAATGGTTTATGTTGGCAAATATTTACCATCTCGATATGCTAATCATTCTCTTCACATTTCAGGGTGGTTGTTTTCGTGTTAGGTGTATTATACATGTCTTTGTTGTATGGTCTGTACGTCCCAGACTGGGGATTTGAAGTTGTGAGCGAGAATAATTCTTCATTGGTATCGAGCTATGGCAAGGAGAATCAACTTGTGAGTATTGATAAAGTTTCAAGACTTCTGAAGCTTGAAGCGTGTGCAGCAGTACAGTACTAATATACTTAATTTGATAGGTGCACTGTGGAGTCAGAGGTAGTCTTGAACCTCCCTGCAATGCAGTTGGCCTGATTGATCGCCTCCTCCTTGGTGAAAATCATTTATATCAACGTCCTGTATACAAAAGAACAGAGGTCCTCCTCTCATTGTCATTGCCGTTATGGACTCCAGATGTTATTAGTTCTTTTTGCAGCTAACTTATCCAGTGCTTATAGGAATGCAGTATCAATTCTCCGGATTATGGACCCCTGCCAGCAAATGCCCCTGCTTGGTGCCTTGCTCCATTTGATCCAGAAGGCCTGCTAAGGTTGGATTTACTTGATCTTTAGATTTAATAGCCTATCTTTTGGAAACTGGTTCCGATGTTCTCTTACGTGCAAATCATCGTTATAGATTTTGCTATATTACAAGATTACTTGTATGCATTTATTTTCAGTTCACTCATGGCTGCAATTACGTGTTTCTTGGGGCTGCAGTATGGGCATGTTATGGTGCATTATAAGGTAATGATGGTTCCTATCAGTCCCAGTACACGTTTTTTAATAAGCTGAACTTCTTTGGTATTCAGTATTCTTCTTAATTATAGGGTCATATGCAAAGGATTATTATATGGCTAGTTTGTTCTTCTTCTCTGCTTGTGTTAGGATATGTTTTGATGGTCATAGGTATATTTTCTTACTTCAACATCCTTTATGCAACTTTGCTTGGAAATAACTTTGGAGGGTAGGATAGCATATACTTTAAAATTGATAATAAATTCGTTCTGCACGATCTTTTTTTCTTCAGGCATTCCTTTGTCCAAACCACTATACACATTGAGCTACATGTGCATCACAGCAGGAGCATCGGGCATTCTATTGATAGCTATATTCTACACTGTATGTTCGTTTTTATACTTGTTGAGCTACATTTCGAAGATTCCCTTGCTTATCTTCGTATATGATGCAGGTTGATGTCTTACATATCAAAAAACCCACGATTCTGTTCCAGTGGATGGGAATGAATGCTCTCATTGTATATGCTTTAGCTGCTTGTGACATTTTTCCAGCAGCGTTACAAGGTTTCTATTGGCGATCACCTGAAAACAACTTGGTACGGAGTAATTTTTATCCACCTTGTTTGCTTATAAAACTTTAGCACAGAAATAACAAACCTTTAAGAATTTTCAGTTTGATCAATCTTGCATGTCAATGTTTAATTTCGGAGTATATACAACATTTGGGTGCAGGTTAATGCTACAGAGTCGCTGCTTAAGGCTGTAGTTCATTCTGAGAAGTGGGGTAAGTTGGTTTTTGTTTTCTTGGAAATTATATTCTGGGGTCTTGTAGCAGGATTCCTACATATAAAAGGGATTTACTTAAAACTGTGAATGCCAAAAGCCCAAAACCATCTTCCTATGTAAATTACCCAACATCGTGAATCACCTTCTTTTTTTGGGGCTTTTCCTTTTTTTAGCTTCTCAATGTAATTAGCTTGACTTTAGTAAATAGTAACATTGTACATGGTGATAATGTGTTATTAAGAAATCTTTCCAATAGATTTGTCAAAAACGCATTTTCTTGTTATATGCAATTCTCGCCTCTATCCTGCCTCAATGAGACAAATGTTGGTCAATAGCCCAATGCTCCATTCCCTCAATAGAGGGTCAAATAGGGTGTGGCTGTATATGTTTGATGTCTATCTTTTGGGCTGTTAAGTCCGTGTACACATATAGCTGTTTCTTTTTTTTTTTTTTTTGGTAACCATGGTTTCCGACACATTGCCTAACTAATCCACGGGGTTCAAACTCATCGCCACACAGGTAAAGCCCTCCCTTTTTAGGAGGTTGGCGTGACCACTTTAAGGTTGTTTGCACCTAGCAGGAATTGAACTTGAGACCTTACACATTTTAGAGTGATAGTCACAAACCCTTTTGCTACTAGGCAACCCTTGAGTGGTTTGTACACATACAACTTCGTTTTATACATCGAGGATGATCTATCTAAAATGTCTTATTTCACTGATTCGGGTTGACATGTGAAATATGTGTAAGTGACATCTAGGCAACGGTGGTCTGCATCCCAGTTTTACTTTTCGTTACGTCGAACTTTCATGAATACTCCTATTCAGTTGCAAACTAACTGTTAGAAGCTGTTTTGTACTGGAGAAATTGAAGAGAGTAATAGGGGGGGCGGATATTTGTTTTTCCGTTGGAAAAGTTACTTGCCATACTTTATATTCCTTTTTTACTATCTAACAAATAGTGTTCTTAAAAACCACTCCTTTCATTTGTTAAACAGTAAAACAACCAAAACATTCTTGATTGAAAGGTTCTTGATGTCTCGCTACGATATACAATCATTTGCATCAAATGACAGATTTCATCTGTGTTTTTTGCACATCCAGCGAGACAGAAAACTAACGCGGCGCTTAGTTGCAGAAAATATTTCTTATTTTTTCATTTTTAGATTCCTTGAAAAGGGAATGGTTTTTCTTCTATAGAGAAGAGTTTGAGAATTTTGAAAATCCGTTTAGATGGAGTTATGTTTTTTCTTTTAAAAAAGATTACGTCGGATTGCGACGGTGAGCGGCGACGGCGAGAATGGAAGGTGGGGTTAGAATGAGATGTAAATTTGAAAATCTTGTTTTTATTTTGTTAGGGAGAAAAAAAATGAAGAATTTCATTTTTTTTAAATTGTTGGAAAAAAATGTGGGATTTCAATTTTTCCATTTTCTTATGAAAGGATTTTCTGAAAAAGTGGGATGTTTAACAACTAAACACACCTTAGTAATTCGAAAATTTTAACTTCACGAATTTAATAATCAATCATTCAAAATCGAAACCTAGTTTCATGGTTTTAATAAGCATTTGAATGTTTCTAAGACTATGTTTACTTGTGACATTGATCCAACCTGGTTGGAAGTACAAGACATTAATGTGGCGTATTAAATTGAAAAAAATACAAAAGCAATACTCCTCTCCTATTCAATGATTCTCAAATCTTACAATTAACCTTGCCACATGTCACTATATTAATGGGCATCCATATTCTCATTTATTTAGAATGAATTTTTTATGTTACAGATAAGGTAATAGATGATGTATTTTTTTTTTGAACGACAAATTTATTAAGAACCAACCAGAAGCTAGACAAGACATTACAACGTGATAAGAGAATGTTTTTAAGCCAATCTATCCAATTAAAATTAGCCTTACTCCTATATTTACACCAATAATACGATCTAGAAACTAAATCATCAAAGATAACCGCTTTAGATGAAATGCTTGAACCAAATATACTCTTGTTACGAAAACTCCAAATAACCCGCCACATAACATAGAAAACGCCTTCCAAAATCTTCCTTCGATCAGATTGAATTCTCATATTTAGAAGCCATTCCAACCACTCCTCGTAAGAAGAAAACTCCGAATAGTTAATATCCCACCAAGAAGCAATTTTATGATAAAGGTCTCTCGCCATGGAACAAGCAAAGAAAACATGATTTGTGGATTCAAATTTCTTATTGCAATTAGCACAAAGAATGGATTGGATATCCAAACCTCTACGAGAAAGATTAAGACGAGTGGGGAGAAAACCGTACCTTTATTTTCTTATAATAATAACTATGCCATTGATTTTGGTTTTCAATTCTTTATAAACCTAAACCAATATTGACAGAGTTACATACACATTCTTAAATCTTGAAATTCTAGTTTCTTAACCTTATATCTAGTTTATCTTTTAAGGATCCTAACTATCTAAATTATTTTCAAGCTCTTCTAAACTCTCAATATAAAGAAAGCTCTCAGTTTTCTTCGAATCTAAATCAAATGCTTAGTATACCCAATCGTGAAACTTCACATCGTATTTTTAGAAACTTGTTTGAAGATTCTCAAATACCAAGCAGAAGTACCGAAAAAATTACAAAATGAGAAACCAAAGAAGATATGGCGCTGATGTCATCATGGTGTCATGTTAGTGGTGATGACTTAATGAAGTACGTATTTTACTTCAATGAAAACATAAAAATATAAAATAATTCTTTTTATTAAAACCGTCACCTTTTAAAAATATATTTACAAAGTAAATACTTTATTCAATACTAGCAGGGTACTCGCGTGTTGCAGCGGCGGGTACATTGTAATTAAAGTTTAGACGCCAACAAAACAAAAAGGAACTGATTAACATGAGAATAAAAAATGATCTCAGTTTGACCCGATTCACCTGTTTTTACCGGTTTCGACCGGTCATCTCCGTTTCATTTTCGGACGGATTTTATTGGCTAGCCAAACTGGTAGCGACTCCGATTTCTGGTTGAACCCGTTGGTCCGGTTAAGTTTTCAAAACCATATGTGATAGCCGGGAGCGTATGGAAATAGGATCTTAACCCAATTCGAAACTCTGAAAACACGTCAGCGGTTTTTTTTCAAGCTACAATCACACCACTCGAAATCCCGCTGGGCAACCTAATTCGAATTCGCGATACAGTAACACCACGCTAAATTCAAATTAGTCTCCAAGATCACCTCCTAAAAATGCCAATATTTAGGATACCAATGGAAAATTATTTTCAACAGAGAATAGAATTGTATTTCCTTAAAAAAAACTGTCTTTTCCATCCATGATTCGCAAGTAATAACAGAGAGGAAAAAGAAAACTACCAACCCATGTTCCCCTATACTTCTGGAAATAAGAAATTGACCAAATCAAATAAAATAAAATAAAAGAGAAATAAAAATAGCTAAAAATTAATAAACGTGTAAGGGAGGGGGGGAATAAAAACCCATGCATGCAATTAAGACATCATGGGATCCGACTGGATCAAGTTGACCCATGCATGCTGACTTTGACTCGAGTCCAATGGGCTTGTATTTAGACTGGATTCTGATGGGCTTGAATATGATTCCTCCTCTTGCCTATCAATATGTATCATCAACTTGTTAGCATATAAATTGTTTTAAGCTTTGTATGTTTTATTAGCTTGTACAATGTGTATAATAACATGTATTTTTCATTTTAGGGGTGTTTTTAAAGTAACATTAATTAGTGTATTTAATTAGTTTATACTTGTAACATATGCGTGGATGAATAAATGTTGTACATTTCGCTTTAATATATGTATTTTTCATTTTAGGGGTTTTTTAAAAATAATATTAATTAGTGTATTTAATTAGTTTATAGTTGTAACATATGCATGGAGGAATAAATGTTGTACCTTTTGCTTTAATATTTGTATTTGTTAGATAGATGATTTTGTGGTGAAAGGTTGCATTTAAGATTGTACATTATGCTTTATAACTTGGATTACTTAATTTTTTTGTGGTGAAAGATTGCATTTAAGGATTGTACATTATGCTTTATAACTTGGATTACTTAGTTTTTTTGAGGTCGGACCGGACCGAAGACCGAATATGAGGAAAAGGATGGACTGATGATCGGATTCGGTCCGGTCCAGTCCGGTCCGCGGTCTATTATGCTCAGCACTAGTTGTGTGTATTAATTGTACAGGTGGAAAAATAAGACAATAATATTTTAATGAAAATTGGGTTATGATAGGTTGTTGATAAACATGGTCTAAGCATGTATTTTAAATGCTTTAATCTCATGCTGAGTTGAAACAATGTTACAAAAATCGGTCTAGGCGGCCGATTAATCGGCGCTAGGCGGGGATTAACCGTCCGGATTTACACTAATCGGCCTTATTAATCGGTTTGGTCAAAATCTGTCAACATACTGCTTAATCGGATAAAATCAGTCAAATTGGACAAAAATCGGTTAAATCGACCAATTTGGTTAACGAATAGAAATCGGTCAAATAAGCCATATATCGGCTAAATTGGACAAAAATCGGCTAAATCGGACATATAAATTCAAACTGTTATAATATTATATATAAAAACTCCAATCTGATTAATCCTTGATTAATCCGGATTAAATTTGACCGAAATTGGTATAAACAAAGATAAATATATAGTTTGGTGGCCTATAAGTTACCTTCATAAAATGAGTGGCGTATATGATAAAAACTTAAAAGTTGAGTAGCCTTATGTACATTCTCCCTAAAATATACCTAAGTATTAAATGCACATCATAGATCTCACTTTCACTCTCACTCTAGATCGAATTAACCGCCTCTCTAAACAAAATGGTAATATATCTAGTTATTTAATTTTTATTCGCATTTTTAAATCGTTAAGTGGCCATTACTTTACAAAAAATGAGTTGCAATCACTTTTCAAAATCACAAACTCGCTTGCAAAACCAAACAACTATTTTTAATCCGTTTCATTCAAAAACGTGAGTGCACACTCGTTTATTATCACTCTTTGATTGTTTATCTTGATTTTCACTGCGTATTTTGGGTTTATTATTTTGTATTTGATTATTTAGGGTTTAAGAACTCGCCATTTTAGGGTTTTAGTTAGATTCTGAGTGATTTAGACGATTGCATTATGACTATAGAGTGTTAGTGAGTGTATTTCGGTGTATGCCGT
>BQNB010090549.1:0-27115 GCA_026074375.1 Tanacetum coccineum | reverse complement strand
GTATAATTTTATTTCTCAAACTTGTTTATATCACGTATTTTGTATAATTATATTTAGTGATACATTAAAGGATTGTATATAACATTTGTTGTGAGGTTTTAAAATTAATTAGCATCGTACCCGCGTAATGCGGCGGCACCGACGACTATTTGTGTGGCGAACAAATATTACACTCTTACCTATCAAGTTTGTATTCAAATTAAAGTTAAAGTTGTAAAAAATTTGAATTAAAATAAAATAAACCCACTAAAAATGAAAAGAACTAAAAATATATAAAGATGGATATTGAATTAAAGAACACAAAATTTTAAAAAAAAATGATGAAATTAGATCATAAAAAAATAAATAGATAAAAAGATATTTCAATTTAAAAATAAATATGATTTTTTAATTAAGAAGTGACACATGTCACTTGAATATGTGGTTCTCTAAAATGAGATGGATGGTCAAGATTACACATCCTTCCTTAGGCTGGACGGAGTGGTTCGAAACTTACCTAGGTGAGTTTGGAAGTCACGCGCGACTACCACACCTGTCCAAAACTCACCTAGGTGAGTGGCCAATATTGTGGTGAGTTTCATGTGGTTTTTTTGCACTTAAGGTGACTTACTCACCGAAGGTGAGTTTTAAAAATGTAGGCCCCCCTTTATTTGTATACCGTTATGTATAAAAAAAATTAAAACCCCACTTTTTATCTATAAATACCCACTACTTCACCCATTTTAAAACACGATTCTTTCAATTTATATACAATCTCTCTAAACATATTTCACACTTTATTTTACTTTCAAAAAAATGTCTCAATAAAACACTCCCCGACCCAATAAACGTCAACCAAGAAACCTCAACCGAAGCAATCCATCGACACCCGATGGCACATTTACGCTCCGAAACCCATCACCGAACACGAACTTATTACGACCACAATCATACTACAACCAACATTACCCAAACCAACCATACCGAAACCCGGCGTCGGCACTGACAACGGAACAATACGGGTTTCACGGTTACGGGTCACAACCAAACGCGTTTCATGAGTAACCTTCCTCGTTTCCATTTAGCCACCAAGACTACGTCTCACAAAATCAAATGGGTGGTTCGTCATCACAACCACGTACGGATCCACCCTTGTCTCCGATTAATGCATTTTCGCTAGGAGACTTGTACACGCCTCAATTATCGGACTCTTTTCAAGAGAACACCGGTTATTGGCAACAACCCAATCCCGACGATTCTCCGGTTGAACAAGTTGCGACCTCACCAACGAAGAAGAAGAAGGCAACCCGCAACCGCCAAAAGAGGGTGAATCAAACCGAGCCTGCACCCCGACAGACTGCTTGGACAACTGAGGAAGAAATTGCGTTGGCTAAAGGTTGGCGTTCCATTTCTGAAAACAGCGAGCGTGGTAACGCGAGGAAGAAAGATGGCTTTTGGGTTGAGGTTTTGGAGTACATAGAGAGCAAAACAAAACAGGAAGGTCGTCGGACGTATGATATGGTGGTGGGAAAATGGAAGGTGGTGCGACCGGCCGTGGTTCGGTTTTGTGGAATATACAGTAACGTCATGCGTATGGCGCAAGAGAGTGGAGCCGGAGACGAAGATTACATTCAAAAGGCAATGATTCACTATCAAGCTGAGTGTGGACTCCCCTTTAAATTTCGTCATTGTTGGGAAGTTTTAAAAGATAGTCCCAAATTTCAAGAGATAGCATTTCCAAACTTCAACCAAGGTTCTCAGGGAAGTAGCAAGAGGCACAAGTCATCTGGTTCTAGTTCGTTCAACGCAGAGTCTGGGGACGCTAGTATTAATTTGAATAATACTGTTAACGATGAAGATGATGTGCAGGAAATTCGACGACCAGAGGGCAGGGACAAAGCGAAAAATAAAGGGTCCAAAGCGTCGGGATCGTCAACTATGAATGATGATGCACTGGCTAGGTTGATGGTAACCGAGATGACAGCTGCCGAGGTTGCACAACGCGAAAAATTTATGGAGCTCAAAAGGAGGGAGGTCGAATGTCGTGAACGAGAGATTGCAGCTGCGGAGTATCGAGCACAACAAGAAGACATGAAGTTATATCTCCAGCCATACGAACACTTGACCGGGGATCAGCGATTGGCAATGAATGAAATAAGGGCAAAGATCAAGGCGAAGTATAATTTGCAGTATTAGTTTACGTTTAAGTTTTAATTTATCTATGTATCGTATCGTTTTAATTTATCTATGTATCGTTTAAGTTTTTAATGTATGAGTAAAAGTTTTAAACTTAGTTAACGTTTTTATTAATTTCGTGCGTTTACGTAATTATTTACGTTTTTAGTTTATGAATAAAAATATTTAAATAAAAAAAGTTGAGTAAGGTGAGTTTTTTTAGTTGTTATGGTTGAAGTTACATATTTACTCGGCTCGAAAGGTGAGTTGTAAGGTGAGTTTTAGTTGGAGAGAGAAAACTGATGTGGCGCTGACGTGTCAGGTGAGTTTGGAGGTCTTATACCATCCAACCTTATAAATAGTTTTTGTACTCTTTCATTATAATCAATCAATCAAGTTAAAGATCAATTCTCTTCTCTACTTTTCTTAAAGAGCTCGCACGCGCTAAAAGTGATGCAAATCCATTCATTCTTCTTTTTCTCTTTTCTGACGGAGCTAACACACGCTTGAAGTGGTGCTCTATCCCGATACAACCCCTAACAGGGTTGTATCAACTGGATTATTGACATAATCTTTATGTCATACGGGCTTGGACTTCTCCCCTCTGAGGTCTTTTGGGCCGTCCGTCCTCACTAGCGTAACAGTATGGTTCTAAAGTAACTGGATTATTGAAATGCATTGCTAACTTGCCATAGTTTATTCTGATTGCGTAAACATGTTTCCTTAGATGCACGTCAACTATAAATGCAAAAGACATCGACTTTTTGAACATCGACAGCTGACAATACTTATGCAAAACTTTTTCTTTCCTTGGCATATATGGTAATTTGAAAGCTCTGTCTAACAATTTTTTGGTTTTTTGCTGTACCTATTTTTGTTACAGTTTACATATACAATTAATCTCTTTTAGAACACAACAACTCTTTTTGTATATGCTAAGTCCTGGTGTTTCACTGTGATGGCCGACAATGGGAGGTAAATCCTGAGCATCTAAGCATAAAGAGAACTAGAAGTGTGATTAGTCGAATAGGTTATTCCAAAATGTGACCTCGAGAAAGTTTATTAAATCCACTTTAACATAAATTTAAAGCTTAAAGGTGCGCGTTAGAAAAGCCTAATTGAATATAGAAATTTTTAGATCGAGTATACACAAATAAATCTTAAAGTTAACTACAAATATTGTTCATGCGGTTTACGCATAATTGCACCTTCAGTCTTTTTTTTAACGCGTTCAAAGACCGTCCATGTGGTTCAAATCCTTGCGTTGTGAGTTTTTCTGGCTGACAACCGTTAACTTTTTTTGTTAAGTCTCTCATCTGAAGATATTTTTATCATTTGACACGTATTTATCTTCTAAGTACTAACATCTAATTTACACTTGAGTTTCTCTTTACAAAAAATAACCAATCTAAAAGGTACACCATATGTTAAACGCTTAAACTTAACCAATCTAACACATCATTAATAAACTCATATCAAAACAAATAAACACACACATCTCTATATATATACATCCGCATAAACCACTCTGTGCCTGTACACAACCATCATTGCAATATCAAAAATTGCTAAATGAGTCGATTAATTTCTATAAAGCAATCATTTCGGTAACCCAATACCTCGTATTAATCAGCTACTTCTTTAAAAGTGTCAAAACATGTGTTATCTATTACTACCTTATAACGTATTTTAGGATATTTATTTTTAAAAAGGCTTAAAAATTATCTTTTAATTTTTAACGTATTTCAGACTTTTAAACTAGTTTGTTATGAAAATATTATCTTTTAATCTATACTATTAAGATAAGGATGTGTATGAAACCACTCTCACTTCTTTAATTAAAAAAACCACATTTATTTTTAAATTAAAATATATGTTTTTTTAAAGGCAACAACTTAAATAGCAACCCCGAAAAAGGAAAAGCAAAAATACAAAATACAAGGCATTTCTGCTCAATTAAACAAGTTAATTCAAAAGAGAAAGAGACCCATAAAATAAAAAGACAAAGTCAAACCATACTCCTAAATACAATCACTAAATTGCTACTACTCTCCAACAAATAAACCACCAACCCCCCACGCCCCCCAAAACTCGAATATATAATAAACAGAACCAAACACTCGCTCAGCCTCTCCAGTGTAGTCAAACTCCCATAAAACTAGAATTTGCAAGCCTTAATCGGGTCTGAACAATGAGATAGTTTCATTTGCTCTATTAGAAATCCAATGAAATGAGATAACTTGTACCTCATTACAAAGTGTCGACATATTTGAAACTCTATTTATAAAAACTCTCTTATTTCTAGCGTTCCAAATCGAATATAACATCACCCAACAAACCGCTTGCCACACCGTTCTTCGTTTTTTATGAAAATTTGGCAAGCCTTTGTGTTCAATAATATCTTGAAGTGCCCCAATATTAAACGTACCCATATTCCACCACTTAAAGAGTTTATCCCAAGAATTTATTACCCGAGAGCACCCCAGACAGCAATGATCATTGTTTCATTTTCAATTGACTCAATGGGACAAAGAATTGAGTTAAGATCCATAACAAGGTGATCGAGCCAAGTGTATACCGGTAACCTTCTTCGTTGTAGACGCCAAATAAAAATGATAAGTTTATTGGACGTATCTTTGCACATTTTGTTTTGTAAGTACCACAGGTGTACGGATTTAAGGTTCTTGTCATCTACATTTCTTAGTTTTTTAACTATGAATAGCACCACGTCGTCATGTATCCATTTCACTGAATATTCTATGCAATCCACATTTGGAAAAGATAAAGTTTGTAAAATCGACTATTTCTTAAATTTTCTTTACCCTCTTCCATCTTATTTCTCAAAGAACACAATACCTCGCCTTTTAAATTTATCTTTTCTCCATACCTTATTTATCACCAACTGTGATATCTTTATTGATTTCTAATCTATATAATCTAGGAAACTTCTCATTAAGAACCACCCCATCCCCAATCCAACTATCTAGCCAAATAAGAGTCCTATTCCCATTGCCTAGTTTTTTTTCAAAAGAGCCACAAAAATTAAAACCCAAATTTTAAATATCTATACCCGTCTTTATTATATCCCCCACTTAGAACCTCTCAACATTCTATGTACACCCTCTTCATATTTTAAACCACCATAAATACTTTTAACAACTCTAAGCCAAAGTCTATTTTCTTCGACTCTAAATCTCCACCACCATTTACCTATTAAAGCCTAATTGAAGGCTTTTAAGCTACCAATATTTAAACAACCTAAAGAGAATTTGTTAAGAGTGACTTACCATTTTACCTAAGATGTTTTTCTTACTTCATCATCCCCCCCCCCAAAAAAAAACGTGGTCTTACACTTTCTAAGGATTTAAAAACACTAACCGGGGCACGAAATAAGGAAAAGAAATAAAGGACTAAACTACCGAGTACTGACTTTATCAAACGTCCATCTTTTCACCACGATCATCTTTGTTTCTTCCAATTTCCTAATCTATTCTTGAACTTCTCCATAATTACCTTTAAAACTATCGACCTTTTTCATATTAAGCAATTGGTCAATAAGGTAAGTAAATGGCATCTTCCCGCCAAACACCCTATTTGATTAGCAAGACCCTCGACTTCCTCGTTATGAACCCCAATTCCATATAATTTTGTCTTATTTGAGTTTATTTTTAAACCTTATGCTTGTTTAACACACTTCATGATCCTCATTAGATTTCTTGCATTTGATTCTTTCCACTCTTCAAATATCAGTGTATCATCAACATATTGGAGGTGAGAAATTGGAATATCACTCGTACCAATTTTTGGACACCCCATTTATAAAGACAGTTCTATTTAGCATTCTTTTAAAGTCACATTAAGGCATTTCGCCGCTACAAGGTAAATAAATGGCGAGAGAGGATCGCCTTGCCTGACCCCCTCTCCATCTTGAATTTCTAAGTCGGGGAACCGTTAACAAGAACCGAAACAGAAGCTGATTTTTGGCACGTTTGAACCCACTTGCACCATCTTTCTCCAAAACTTATTTGTAACAGCTTATTTTGAATAAAATTCCAATTAACGCTATCATAAGCTTTTTCAAAGTCAACTTTCAACAGGAATGCTTTCTTCTTTTCTTTCTTTAGATAATCACACGCTTCATTTGTAATTAATCTGCCATCTAGAATATACCTTCTTTGAATGAAGGCATTTTGTTCTTCTCCAATCACTTTACTGATCACCTTTTTCATCCTTTCGGCAAGAATATTTTTTAAAATTTTGTGCTCTTTAATTCAACATTTATTTTTATATATTTTAATGAAGTTTTAGGTTTTTTTTTTCATTTTTAGTGGGTTTATTTTATTTTGATTCAAATATTTTACAACTTTAACCTTAATTTGAATACAAACTTGATGGGTAAAAGTGTAACATTTGTTCGCCACACAAATAATCATCGGATATCAGCCGCCGCATTATGCGGATACCATGCTAGTGTTATCTAACACGTCATTTTCTACTTGTGTTTATTACGGTAGTTATTCTTTTTACCAAGTGGGTTAGTACCTACAATTGCTATTTAGAAGTTCAATTGTAATATTTGCTCTTTTAGTTGATTAAATATTCTTTATACGTTTTTATATGGCTGTAAATAAATTTAACGTTCAATGAACGTTTCATGAACCGTTCAGTAAAAAGTTCGTTTGTTTATTATATGAATAAACATGTACTATATTTTACGATCATTTAGTTGAATGAATGAACATGAACACAAGTTTTGTCCGTTTATTTATGTTCGAGAACGTCCGATTATGCGTTCGTTAATGTTCGTTTATGCTCATTTATATGTTTATGTTCGTTTTTATACGTATATTTTAAATTTATATTTATTATAGTTGGTTTATTTAAACATAAACAAACACTTACAAAAATAATATTATGTATACTTTAATAAAGTTCATGTTTGTTTTCTCATGTTCGTTTAATGTCTTAATAAACGAACATGAGCAACACATTTTCTTAGTAAATATATATGAATAAAATAATGTGTTTGTTTAAACGTTCGTTTTACATTTTATGGGGGGGTTTTTTCGCCCTAATAAGATGTAATACAAATCATATCTCATAACTAGAAAAGCACATCAAGTTGCAACTTTAGACAATCTCTGCGTCATTAAAGTCCCGTGAGTCCCTTGGTAATAAATATGTAATGGTGTGGACCTAACTATTTTTGTCTATACACATGTCGACTCTAATATCTAGAAAAATACGTTACTTTAGGCTGCCCACTATGGATAGTGGTCGCGAACTACATTTTCTGGCGCCACGTCAGTTTTCTCTCTCCGGCGACTTATAGGCGACCTAGTGTCACTATGAGGCGATCTTCATTTTTTTTTTCAAATTTAAATTTCGTTAATAATAAAAAACATTACATTAATAATAAAAAACATTACATAATAATTTCATATAAAATTTTAAACACTTACAATTAATAAAGTGAATCAGCTATTTAATTTGCATTATTCCAAATGTGTTTCATTAAATTGGTTTTTAGACTTAGGTGATCCGTTCTTTTGATTATCTCTTGAGTAACTTGCATCGATTCTTCATGTGTTCTTACGGGATCATCATCACGGTGTTGTTCCTCTGGAAAGAAATCAGGAGATATCGCTTCGCCGTTGTCATGAATTATCATATTATGTAATATGATGCATGTGTACATTATATATGTTTTGTCTACTTTGCGTTCAACCCTCAGAGCCGGATATTTAACTATATTCCAATTTCTGCTTTATACACCAAAGCTCGTTTCCACATCTTTTCTTGCTGCTTCGTGCTTTGTCTTATATAATATTCGTTTATGATCATTCATACCCGGATTTTTAATTGATTTAATAAGAACGGACCATTGCGGATATATCCCGTCAGTAAGATAATATCCTCTTTTATAAGGCACGTTGTTAGCCACGAATGAAACATCCGGTGCTCTCCCCGATTTGAGATCATTAAAAATAGGGGATTGACGTAAAACGTTCACGTCGTTATTCATCCCGGAGACACCAAAGAACGCATGCCAAATCCATAAATCATTGGAAGCTATCGCTTCCAATAAAATGAATGGATCTGGCTCGTGATCACCCCTAAAAAATTGAGCTTTGAATGCAACTGGGCAATTCGCCCACGGCCAATTTGTACAATCAATGCTTCCTAACATCCCAGGAAATCCATGCTTTTTATTGTGATAAACATAGAGTTTTTCAATGTCAGTATACGTCGGCTTTCGCAAAAACTCTTCACCATATAAATTCATGATGACCTTACAAAAGATCTGGAGACTCTTACGGGCTGTTGTCGCACCTATTTGCAGATATTCGTCCAGAGAATCAGGAACGCATCCATATGCCAATTGACGAATTACGGAAGTACACTTCATCAATGCTGAAATACCACAATGTCTCGCACAATCATCTCTTTGTTGAAAAAAATGAGAAGCATCGATTACTTCTCGAACAATTTTTGCAAATAGTCTTCGGCTCATCCTGAAACGTTCACGGAATGTTGCTTCGTCATACTGTGGGTGTTCGAAGAAGTACGCCATTACTAAACGATCATGAGCACCGTAACGATCCCTTTGTATTGAGGTTCGATGAACTTTTAGCTTTGACGCTTCATAAGCCGCTTGACATGCCTTGTTGGGAAAATAGATTGTAACAGACTTAATACTGGTAGTATAACAGTTAAGTCTGGTAGTTATAATTAGGTCTGTTAGTATTGAGTTAATACTGGCAGTACTAAGTTAAGTCTGGCAGTACTAAGATAGTACTGGTAGTCTTAGCTTGCTAAGTTAGTACTGGTCGTAGTTTATTCTGGTTATAGTTAAGTCAGTTTATGAAAACAGGATAAGTAATAGTATCTCTAGAGATATCTTAGGAGATATCTTAGGAAAGGATATGTGTTATCCTTTCACACGGTTGTAAAGCCCATTAGGGTTTCCTTAGTGTATTGAGGAAACCCTAGGAACATTGTTATGAACAACGGACTTGAGGAAATTAGTAATAGAAGATTAGAGCTTAATAGATTATAGTATTGTCGTTTCTTCTTTTCTAATAATTCGTAGTTTAACATTCCGCATTAACACTTGACTAATTATAGCAGTTGTCTTCATATAGTTGATTTGGATTTACTCCAAGTTATCTATAGTCTTTACCTAAGGCTAGTCCAGATTCTAAACTAGGTCCTACAAAGTGGTATCAGAGCACTTAGAGGGACTCTGAGATAAGAGATATCCTTAGATACAAACAAACACCTCATACAATCCTTTACAAATTGTCTAACCCTTGCAAATGGATTATCTCACAACATCGCAGGTGTATGGTGAAGAATCAAAACATGAAGATGCATTAGACACTGGTGCGTGCCACTAACAACCACAAAACCAAATGGATTCCCCTGAACTCACTCTATGCTCTCTACTGCACTCACAATTTCAACTATGAGATGTGTGTGTCGGAGGAGTATGATATATGGGCGAATAGAGATGGAGCATTTCCTTGAAGTACATTGACATGAAGTATGGAAGGTAATTCAGAATGGGAATCCAGAAGAGATTTCAATTGGAAAGGATGGTGTTTTTCGTGTACTTTCACCAGTTACTGCTGCCAGAGTTACACGCATGTTGAAAGGAGAGGAAATGCTAAGATGATTATGATGCATGGCCATTCCTAAAGAACATATTGAGAAGATTTCATGGAATGGATGATGCAAGAGAAATCTGTGAAAGCATCTGAACTAGGTTGGTGGTAATGCATATTCAAAGAAATGACAAAAAAGGATTGTTTTCAAACAACATATCGTTGTGAAGCATTGAATATCCATTCTGAAGGACTAGAAAAAGGATTGACAGGTTTCACAGTTTATGTCTCTATATGGAATCTCATGGTGTGATGGGATCAACAGAAAGATGCAATCACATGTTTCTTAAGATCTTTTGCCTTCAGCTATGTTTCTAATTCGCAATGACTTTGAGAACTAATCCTGAGATTGTTAATTTATCAATGATGATTTGTACCATAACTTAGAGATTTTGAGCAAGAAAGCAGGGTGCGTCAATAACATCTTCACAGTGCTCAATATTGTTGCATTTTGTTTAACAAAGCACATAAAGCAGCATAATTTGGTTAAATATGGACGAAATTAAATTTTAATGGTGGGGTTTAGTTTTTTGTGTTTATCACAGGGTTGTGTCTGTTTAAAAACATTTATATGTTGTTTTTTTGTTTTTTTTTTTTGGTGGCCATAAAGTTCTTGCACTCCCTCTACTTCTTCAACATTATCTTAAAAAGAAGGTTCTTGTGGTTTTGCATGATGAAGTAATCTATTTCCCTCTTTGCCAAACAAACAGAGAAAATATTACACTGTGAATTTGGACTTACTTCATGGAAGATTTTAGAACAGATTGATGATGTAGATATTGAAGAAAATCGACATCAATGACAAATAGCAATGATTGCCATTTTTAGAATAAAAGAACGTTCTATAGAAGACCGGCGGAGATTGATTGATTAGATGGAACAAACACCCTTGTTGGTTTTTGACCCCCAAAAAGAAGCTTGAGTGTTTCAATTGTCACAACACTGGTCACTTTGCTAGGGAATGTACAGCAAAGGAGGTACAAGATGGAAAGAAGAAGAGAGATTCTCCTTATCAACATCAAGAAGCTGGGAAGCAAGAGAAGAATCAGATGGGTTTGCTGACAATGGATGATGGGATTGTCAATTGGGGAGAGCATACTGAAGCTGAAGAAACAAATCATGCACTTATGGCTATCAGCTCAAGCAATGAGGTATCTTTGTGTTCTAAAACTTGCATGATTAATTATATTAAGCTTAAATTACTGGCTATTTTCTGTGATGAACAATGAATCAAATTTAGGTGATCAAGAGCACAAATATTGCATATAGTAAAGTGTAAGAAACTAGAAGCTCTAACATTGTAATCTCAAAACAAGCACTTCTCTAAATGAAAACCTTGCATTTCAAGCTAATGAAATACATGAAAAAGATGAAAAGCTTAAAAGATATAGGAGAATAGGAATGAAAGCTGTCAAAGAAAAGGAACAATTGCAGAATACAGTAGATTCATGGAAAGATTCTTCTAAGAATCTTTGGAGATTAATTAATTCTGGCATGAGTTCAAATGATAAACTTGGCTTAGGTTTTGAAATAAAATCTAATGATGAGGTTCTAAGTTATGAGGAGGAAATGAATTTTTCTGTCTTTAGGTGTTCAAAAGAGGATTCTATAGGAAAACCTTCATACAGTAGATTTACAAAGACCAATGAATTTAAAGGTGTCCCACCTCCTTTAAGTGGAGATTATACTCCTCAACCACAAGAGGAAATAGATGATTCTTTGTATGTTTATGGTAAGAAGGGTCCTCAAAAACCTGAAATTAGTGTGTCAGATGAGAATTCTTCTGAGCATTCTTCCTGTCAATCCAATGACAGTGAAGGATCTTGTGGAAATATCTCTGAGCACTCTTTTGAGACTGAATCAGAAAGTGTAAGTGAACCAAGTGAGGTGTCTAAGTCTTAGATAGAGTAATAATGAAAAGATGTGTCTGCTCAAATCAAAAGAAGTTGAAACCTGTTGTGTCTCACACTTAAAAAACTCTTATTGCAACTTCACAGATAAGAAACATAAAACAGTAATAGGAAGAATTGGAATGATATGATGGAAAGAGAACTAAGGGAAGGTTACTCTTTTACAAAGAAGAAATGTTTTGTTTGTGGTAGTCTAAGTCACTTGATTAAAGATTGTGACTATTATGAAAAGAAAATGGCTAGGGAAGCTGAGGTTAAGAGGGTTGTTAATACTGGTAATGGGATGGCAAAACCAGTATGGACAAATGCAAACAGGATTAATAATGATAATCAAATTTGTTCTAGATCAGTTCAACTTAATGCTGGTAGGCCAAAGTTATACTGTTAGCATAAATATTTAATACTGGTAGGTCGAATATTAATTCTGGTAGTCCAAAAGTTTAATGTGTTAGTCCTAAGTTAATTCTGTTAGACCTAACCAGCCAGTATCTCACAAAACCTCGAACAGTTCAGTCCCAAAAGGACCACAGATGAATCAAATGAATCAAAGATTGGGATTTTAAAATTCATATTCATCTGTAAGAAGACCTTTTGCAAATTCTACAGCACAAATGACTAATTCTAATGCTGTAATGGGAAGGTGGGGATCTGCTGTTAAGACCTCAGCAAGTTATAATTGGAGAAACACTAGACCAAAATTCAATTATAACAATTGGACATATTTTAATTGAACTTCCGTATAATGCTAATGGTCAATCCAAGGCAGACCAAGCCTGCAAAGGCCTGGGGCCCTAAGAGAAATAATTTCTCTTTTTCATGTGCAGAAACATCCAATGAAGAACATGTGGGTACGATAGAGGTATATTTTGATAGGAGTGATACAGGGCACATGACAGGTAACAAGATCTCACTGGAGGGATTTTGAAAATTTCAATGGGGGATCTGCTACCATTGGGATAAGTAGCTTAAGGTAATATCTGGTTAAAGGTGATTAAGGTTGGTAAATTTGAGGATTTGATAGTGTGTCTTTGGTAAAAGAATTAGGGCATTTATTTTTACTCAATATCACAAATTTGTGATAAAGCAGCATAAGGTTCTTTTTTACTGAAACTGAATGTCTTGTTGTGTCTTCTAATTTTAAGAGACTGATGAAAAATAGATACTTTAAAGGTCCCTAGACACCACGAAATGTACAGTTTTGACAGAAAACTCTATTCTCCTGCAAAAGGTTTTGCTGTTTGCATGCAAAAGCCAACATTGATGATCTATAATTATGGATAGGAGGTTAGGTCATTATCATTTTAAAAATCTTAAACAAACTTTGTGAATGGAAAACTTTTAGAGGTTACTTTCCTATATTCTGGTGGTTTTCAAATATGACCACACATGTGTTGTCTGCCATAAAGGCAAACAACACAGGGCCTCTTGCAAGGCCAAGTTAGGAAAAGATTGATTATTGCTGCTTTACACACCTTGCATATGGATCCTTTTTGGTCCTAACTCTATTTTTTTGTGAAAAGCATTAATCATGCAAGTTATTGCCTTGTAATCATGATGATTGTACAAGATTTAGTTGGGTATTCTTTTTGCTTCTATGGGATGAAAATCAGTGGCATTCTTTTAGATCCCATTATTAGGAAGATGTAAAAACCAGCTTAGATTAAGCAGTTAAAAATCATTTAGATACAGATAATGCACTGAATTTAAGAATAGGATCATGCTTGAATTTTATGGTAAACAGGGAATAAACAAGAGTATAGTACTGCCTCGAAACTCCACAACAAAATGGAGATTGCTGAAAGTATAAACAGAACCCTAATTGATTGCTGATAGAACTATGCTAGCAGTTCTACTATTACCAACCACTTTTTGTGGCAGAAGAGTTAGTACTGCTTGCTATATGTTTAATAGGGTAAGAGTGACCAAAACTCAAAAAAATAATCATTATGAGGCTTTTGTTTGGCCATAAACCTAATTATTAGCTACATAAGGACCCTTTTGGGTGTCATGTTTACCTTCTAGATTTTACTCTTAGTGTGCTTTGCGCATTTATCGTTTGATGAAAATCTGTTGAGGATTTTTAGTTGGTTAATCACTAACATAGCAAAGCATCTTATAGGGTTTATAAATTTAGTTACCAAACAGAGTAGAAGTAAATTGCTGTTATTTTCCTTTTGAAGATTAAACCATGTCAAGTGGAGTAGGATATAGATGGATGTTTGATATTGAATACCAATAAACTATTTACTGACCTCTTTGAACTATTTTCCTGTTGTCTTTGGAGAATCAAGCTAACCAATGCAGGTACTTAGAAGAAACTAACAGTTTGCAGGTACTCCAACATTCAATTGCTTCTGAGGAAAAAGATGAGAAGTACGCATTATTGTTGTGCCTTAAGCGGTTAGGATTCCTGAAGAAAAGATGTATCAAGGACTCTCTTCACAAATTCATAGAAAAAGGAATTTCTCTACTGATCTTTAGAAGAATAATTCCTAGATTCATGCTTTTAGAAAAGAGTTTGGAATAAAATTGCCCTACAGCATTTAGGGACAGTTCCCTTCGAGAAAAACTTTACCAGTACTTCCTCGTTAATACTGATAGTCACCAGTTTAATACTGGTAGGCTTGTACATGATGACTCACTTATGCACAGAGCTAGAAATCTTTTTCACAAGCCTGAGCAGGGATTTTTGATGAGGCATTCTTATTATGAGGGGGTTGTGATAATGATTCAACATTCTTCCTATAGAATTGAAGGTAAGTCCTACTCCTAACTTAGGATTCATAGTATTCACCCATAAAAGTCAAAAAAAATCCAAATACTTGGTGATCCATAAGTCAGGCTGTGCCAAATAGGAGCAAAGTTGCCAGAACAAATCAGGAGCTCATGCTATTCTCAGTCATATTCAAAAGCAAGCAAAGAAAACAATCACAAAGTTCAAAACATCGGTTTGCTTTGCTGCTTTCTATTCAGAGAACCTTAAGAAGATTGCTGAGCTTTACAAGATGACAGTAGGGTTCAAAGCCATGCAAGAAGAACTGTTTTTACAGTCAAGCTACAACAAGTTTTGGGTTCTTGTAGATCTACCTCATGAAATGAAGGTGATTGGCACCAGGGGTCTACAGGGAACAAAAGACGATGAAGAGTTGTGGTTGTAAGGACATTAAGCAAGATTGGTGGCCAAGGGTACACACAGGTAAGAAGGTATTTATTGGACTATGATGAGGTTTTTGCACTGTGCAAGATAGAAGCTATCAGGTTGTTTTTTGGCCTTTGTTTATTTATGGGGTTCATAGTTACCCAAATGGATGTTAAAGTGACTTTTGTGTATGGCATTATAGATGAAGGGTTTATGTCTTCACAACCTCATGGTTTTGTTGATCTGATTAATCCAAAATAAGGTTTATAAGGTGGTCAAAGCTTTGTATGGACTACATCAAGCCCCTAAAGCTTGGTATGCTTTGACTTTACAAACATTCCTAGAGAAGCATGGATTCAAGAGGCGGCCCCACCCCCCCCCCCCCACCCCCCAACACTTGACAAGACTTTATTCATTAAAGAGACAAAAAGGAAATCATGCTTGTTCTAATTAAATGGGGGGTGTATGTTGATGATATCATTTTTGGTTCTACCAACAAGTCTTGGTGTGCTGAGTTTGAAGCCTTGATGAAAAGCAGATTTCAAATGAGTTCCATGGGTGAACTCACATTCGTCTATTCTAGGTCTTACAAGCAAGCGAATAAGGGAGGATCTTCATATCTCAAGACAGTATGTGCTGAGATACTCAGGAAATTTTGATCTTGTGATATGTGAAAGCTGCAATCAACACCACAATGGCGACCAAATTGCCTTTAACAAAGGATGAGGATGCTTTTGATGTTAGTATGTACACCTGTACTCAGATCTATGATAGGTTCCCTCAATGTAACTTAACTGCTTCTAGACCTGGATATTATGTATGCTGTTTGTGTTTGTTCACATTTTCAGGTTAACTCCAAAGACTTTCTCATATCAATGCTCATTTCGTTTTCATGTCAAGAGGAATCTTCAAGTATCTCAAGGGCAATCCCAGCTTGGGCTTATGGTATCAGAGGGAATCCCCTTTGATTGGAAGCTTCTCTGATAGTGACTATTGGTAGAATCCAACCTTGACAGGAAATCACAACAGTGAATGTCAAATTTCTTGGTCAAAGTACTTATCTCATGGCAATTGTAAGGATAGAAACAGTCAATTGTAGCACACTTCATCAACTGAAGCTGAATATCGTAGCTGTGCAAATTGCTGTGGGCAAGTATTGTGGGTTCAAAATCAATTGCTAACGACTATGGTTTCAACTTCATGAATACCAAAATCCACATTGATAATGAAAGCACAATCTGCATTGTGAAGAACCCTGTCTATCATTCTAAGACCAAACACATTGAGATTCGTCACCACTTCATCAGAGATTGTTATGAGAAGAAGCTCATAAGTGTGGAGAAAATTCACACAGACTTAAATGTAGCTGACTTGTTGACCAAACCATTTGATGGCCCTCGGTTTAATTACTTGGTGGTTAGCATTGGTATGATCAACCCATAGCAACATTTAAGGGGAGGCTTAGATGTATAGTTTGTTAATTATAGTAGCTAAGTAATCTTAATTCTGTTAGTTTATTATTTTTAATCCTGGTAGTTATATTCCATTAATACTGGTAGTTAAGTAGAGTTAATTCGGGTAGTTAGTTTTCATTAATTCTGTTTATACAATTTCTGCAATCTGTTTTTCTTTGTTTTAGACTACGTTTGCAGGCATAGCATGAATGAAAGGGAGGAGTGCCAAGGTTTTTAACAATTGACCATTTTTCATACACACTTAATTCTGGTTGAAAAAGAGTTAATTCGGGTTGACTCTTAATTAACTCTGTTTGACCAAAATTAAGTCTGGTAGTGTAAATTGTTAATACTGGTAGGTTCTTGTTAATGCTGGTTGCGGGAAATTTGACTTTTTCTGCTTTATTACTGTTTAAATGTAACCGTTAGAGATTTTTACGGCGCAATAGTCGTCCAACAGAGTAGCTATATATAGATAAAGTTTGATTTCTCTTTCATACTTTTCTTTTATTGCTATCTCCTTTTCTTTTGCAAAGTTAAAAATTTCCTTTCTAACGAAAATAGTCAAGCGTTCTGCTACCAGCATCTACAATTTCATTCACATAAAAACCCAAGTACTTAATACGGTTGTCCAATGGCTCAATTAAAGTATTGTGACAAACACAACCAAGTGGGGTTTTTGCGCAAGCCTAACGAAAGTGCCGGATTTGCTGAGATAGTGGATTTTCTTCGAGGTTCCAACCTCAGGTATGCTTTAACTGCAAATCCAACTATCTATGATTCTCTTGTGAAACAATTTTGGCAGAGTGCTATCGCAAATACTAGAGCTGATGGGTCCTTAGAAATTAATGCAACCATTGATACCATCAGGTACACAATCTCTGAGGCGTCAATTAGGGATTCACTTCAATTAGATGACGCCACAGGAATTACAATGTTACCTAATGATGACCTTTTTGAGGGTATGGGCCAAATAGGGTATCCTACTGATGGAACTTTTACCTTTTGGAAAAGTTTCTTTACACCCCAATGGCGATACTTAGTCCACCATCTTTTGCACTGTATAAGCTCTAAAAGTGGTGGATGGGATCAATTTGGTAGCAATATTGCTACTGCTTTGATCTGTCTATCCACTGGTAGAGTTTATAATTTTTCAAAACTCATTTTTGATGGTATGATGGCCAATTTGAAGAACAAGAAAAAGTTTTTGATGTATCCCCGTTTTCTGCAAATAATTTTGAATATTCAAACAGAAAACAAACACCCTTATCTAGCTGTGAGCCTGACCAAAAAGATATTTGGGAATATGAAAAGGGGTTTTCAAGGGGCACCAAGACCTTTATTGCCTTCTATGTTGCTTGTTGCTACTAACCCTATTGCAGGACAAGAACATGCTGCTCAAGCTCAACCTATTCCATCACCAACACCACCACCTATCCCAACATCTACATCTCCACCTCCACCTATTCCATCACCAACACCACCACCTATTCCAACACCTACATCACCACCACCACCACCTGAGACTGAACCTACCACAGCTGAGTACCTCTATGAGGAGCACTCTCCTGTCCACCATCACTTCTCACCCTCATAAGAACAGGCTCCAAGTTGCATGCCTATGGATGATTTGCTTTACACAGTTCCCAAGTTGATTTCAAGAATAGATACCCTGGAATTGGATCTCAAACAAACCAAGCTAACCATAGGAAATGCACTAGTGAAGCTAGTCAAGAAGGTAAAGAAGTTGGAAGGGTTTCTAAAGAGGAGGAATTTAGTTTTGACAGATTCGGAGGATGAAGAACCTGAGGCTCAAGGGAGGAAAAGTTAAGCTGATCCTCAAGATTCTTCAATACAAGGACTGGTTACACCTCCTACAGCAAAGACACATGCTTCAGGGGAGGAACAAGTGGAAGATATAAGCCCAAACACTCTTGAAGCAGCCAAAACTCTCTCAAAGGTTGCTTCTTTAAAGTCAAGGTCCATTGACAAAGGAAGGAGATACAAGAGAAGAAAAGAGACTAAAAGTAAGAAAGTAGTCTCAAGCTTGGACTTTCAAGAAGATGATGCTGGTGCTGAAAAGGTCAATACTACTGGTGAGATTAATACTGCTGGTGAGATTAATGCTGCTGGTGAGGAAGTTAATACTGCTAGTAAAGTTAATACTGGTAGTATTAAACTTAATACTGTTATTGAGCAAGATAGTACTGCTGGTGAAGATAAAGGACAAAGAGAAGGGAAAGCTCCTATGCTGAGTGAAGAAACTCCAAAGAAGTCAAAGGAACAAATTTTACAAGAAGAAGCTAGCCTTGCAGAAGCAATAAGATTGGATTCCTTACAAAAAGAAGAGGAGGCTAAGCAAATACATTTGGATGCTCTCCTAGCACAAAGAATTGCAGAAGAAGAAGAGCTGACTGAGCAACAGAAGAAAAGAAAAGCTCAAGTACAGTTTGAGGCTCAGCATTACACAAATGAAGATTGGGATTTGATTAGAGCAAAACTTGAAGCTAATGCAGAGTTGTCAAAGAGCATGCTTGGAAGTGAACTTCAAGGAGAAGATTTTGCAAAGAGAATGGTGGATCTTGTGAATCAAAGAAAGAAGTTGTTTGCTGAAGAAAGAGCCAAAGCTAAAAGGAACAAGCCCATGACCCAATCACAGCTGAAAACTTACATGATGAACTACTTAAAGAATCAAGGGACATGGAAGATAACTCAGCTGAAGAAATTGAGTTTTGAAGAAGTCAAGGAAGAGTTTGACAAGCTTGTGAAACAGATTGAGTCCTTTGCTCCAATAAGTTTTGAAGCCACTAAAGCTAGCTTGAAAAGATTTGGTGAAGAGCTTCAAACAAAGACTCCAAAAAGACTGAAAGAAGAAAAAGATGATGAAGCAAAGGATGATGAATCAACAAAGAAGTCTGGAAAGAGAAGAAAGCAGATGGCTAGAAAAGAGAGTCTGGACAAGAGAAGAAAGCATCATGGCAGACAAAGGGGCTAATCAACAAATGTGATGAACAAAGGATTCTGAAGAGAGACAGTATAAGGTTGATGAGCAAGAAGAGACTAACACAGGTAACTTTGAACCTGATTCCATTAAATCTATCCTGTAGGATATGAAAACAACTAGTGTACCTACTTAAAATTAGTAAACAAGGAGAAAACGGAGTATACCAAATTGTAGAGAAGATGGCACAAATATAGTATATATTAACTTTGGTGCAATGCTAAAGTCTATACTAGAGATGACCTATACAGAGCTGTACAGGATCGTGAATTAGAATCATATGCGTTGGATGGCCTGAGGTAAGTTAGTACAGACTAGGGATTCTATAAAATGTTTAGAAATTATCTAGTTGAGATACAGACCTCTAAGCACAGATCTATATGGAGTATGCGAGATAGCACCAAAACGGTAAGTTAAGATAACGATAGATACTAGTAGGATGTACTATTGTTTGAAACTTAATCAATCATGGATTGTTTCTCTTGTTGTCTGGACTAGAAATTACGCTACATCCTAGGTCATAGTAAAACAATGTTTGAAAATTGAATGCTCTATCTGATGGACAAGATGAATGAAGACTGCTGTCTGATTAGTTGAAAAATGAAGGAAAAACAAGCAACAAGTGCATTAGAAAGTAATGAAAATCGTAGGTTGATCTCTTGCATAGATCAGAAGTTGAGAAGGATAACTACTTGGTGACGGTGCTATCACTAACAACAACAAATGGTTATCATTCACCAGGTCTACCCAACATAGGTCTTGGCGATATCCAAGACAAAACGGCTCTTGGTAAAGACTTCTCAAAAATTACGTATCTAATGGGTTGACAACTTGCAAAGATAAGTTGTAATGGTTTACAACTCAACCATATCTGTTAAAGTGAAGAGTTGGCTAGCCGCACAAGTTTCATGGCTTATGGTAAAGGCTCTACGTGGAAAAACCATAACTAGTCCGTTAAGATTATACGCTTATGGCGTAAAGACCTTGCAAATCCATATTAGACGGTTGTACAATCTACCAAAAATTGGTATGGGTATTCAATGGCACCATCGTACTTTTATACTGATGCATGGCACTCCAGGAGCAACGGCTAACTGGTAAAACAGTTATCAAATTCCATAACAAGCTAGATGATTCACAGCCAAAATCATAATGAGGTTATACAATAGTCTACATGGACTTACAAACTAAACATTGACTAGTCCCATAGCAACAAACGCTCATGGTAAAGACACAATTAAACAAATCTTTATGGCTGGCGTTTATCAAACTAAATTTTGCTGCGTCAGATTTGGAGTGCTATGAAGACTGCATCTGTCAGATTTGAAGACTACAAGACATATATTTCGAAGAAAGAAGTTTAAGACAAGTCCTCTAAAGCCCAGAAGATCTCTAAAGTATTTAAAGATCCAGAGCTACGAAGTTCATGAATGAAGATCAAGTAGGAGGAGGATTGTAGAAAAACTTGTAAAAAAACCCCCATTAAACGTAATACTTATAAGTAGTATAGGTTAACAGTCTGTTAGTTATAGCGTTTGTACTGATAGAAATATTAGTAACTAGATTAGTAATAGTAGTTAACGTCTGGTAGAGCAAATTACACTGTCCACCATTAACTAAAAGTGTGCACAGTATAAAGTTAATACTGTTCTGACCAACCCTTATGTCGGTTTGTAATTATAGTAATAGTTACCACTAGCTTCTCTAGGCAGACGATAAGCATATCTTTCTTAACGCGTTTTAGGGTTCCTTAAGTTCTAACCAAAAGGAAATAGAATAGTAATTGTAAAACATATAGTTGATCTGAGAGTTTACTCAAATACTACTAGTAAGATCCTCAACCGCAAGTTTGCACTAATTGTTCTTGTGTTCATCTTGGGATAAGGATATTGATACACCGTTTCAATATTATAGTTCACAGTATTCGTCTCACATAGACGATCTTTGGATTTATTCAAAGACGAATAACAGTCGTGTAAGCGCATTGAAGATCCCTGTGTAGAAGGACCTTCAATCTCCAAGAAATCTCTACAAAAGATAAGATTAGCGCGAACAAGTAAGATTATACGATCAAGACCACGAATTCGATCAGACGCTTGTTTTTTCCCTTTTTTTATAAATATTCGAACCTCAAACAAGCAACAAAATAACATCGACTCCTTTTCCTGTTTGTTTAATTAATCGAATCAAAAGAGAAAAAAAATCTGTACATGTATGCGAGGAGCAACCAATAAGCATTAGTAAATGGACCTTGAACATAGAATGGAGGAAACTGCCATAATGGTAAGTCAAGAGGATGTCTAGATAACTTCTAATTTACTCCTTTTATCATTGACTTTCAAGAGTCAAACTAACTACTTTTTTGCATTGCATCTTAGTAAAAACTTATTCACTTTTTATACATAGATGTAACCACTTTATACAATATAAGCACTATGAATTATTTGCAAAAATGTGCCGAGAATATACAGCAACAAATTACATAAATGGTGTATTTCAATGCCATTTAGTCGGACACTAAGAGTTAAAATGTCAACAGTTACCTCTTAAGTGACCTACACACCACAACCATTGTAGATGTATCAGATCACTTAACAATTAAATAAGGAAGAAAGAAAGTTTAGAGAGATAAAGTAGGTTGTAGCACTTAGAGAGAGAAAAGAAGGGAAAATGTATTATGTGAATAACTAAATAAACAACCAACCCTCTCCAAGGTGTGGAGAGGGGTATTTATACCTACACTAGGCTGGTCACATAAGGATGACTTATGTTAACCCGGTTAACTTGGTAGGTTTCCAAATAATGTTGCTGCGATCTATACTATTACATATTGGTAGTGACCGAGACTTTCTTGATTTCTAACAATCTCTCCCTAAGGGAGGTCACTCCAATTTACAAAAATTTAAGCTCTACATTCTATGAATGTCTTCAATCTTTGCTCGTAGTCTTGTTTTTATAATCTTTATCTTGTGAATCTTGATATAGTAATCTTTAGACTTTTAGGCTTTAGCTTGTATCTTTGTCTTGACTTGTATGCGATCTTGAGCTTCTTGAGATCATCAACCAAGCATAATCTCTTTTTGCCATCTTGTAATCTTTGCCTTCTTGTGATCTTGTGACTTTTGGACCAACATGCTCATATTGTTCTTGATGTTGAAAGCTTGTGTAACCATCTTTCTTGAAATTCTTTATCTTTAACACTTCGTCACTTTATGGAGGATGTGTGGTATCATAGTAGCGGAAATTTCTTGAAATTCTTTAACTTTAATACTTGTCACTTCAAGAAAGACGTACGATATCAGAGTAGCAGAAGTCTTAAAACATGTACTTGAGCTTTCATGATGTCTTTACTTATGTCGATCGAGTATGAGCATGTGGTATTAGCTTCGACTTGTCATCGAGAAACTGCTGCCGTCGTCAGGAAATCTGCATGAATATATATGGACAAAAGTGGCTTTGTCACTTTGTCGAATACGGTTGTAATAACCACGGTTCCCCGTTGATCAGTATAAATACTGCGTGTGATCAGGTAGAATTCTGAAGAATCTCCTTGACAGGGTTTCGCAGCTGCACTAGCCGTTCTTATTATCGGAGCGTCTCAAAGCAAACAACACGGTAAGAGTGAACCGGTAAGTTACAATCTTCCCGATTAAGCCGTCAATTCGTGTTCAACTTCCCTATGTCTAGATACCCTTGTGAGGCTTTTCATGGACATAAGATTGAAAATTGATTTAGGAAAATTAGTCGGTGTGTTAAGATGCAAACGGTTTTTATAACACACCAACAGTTTATCTTTTTCAAAATCCATCCGTTAATTCATAAGCTAGACCGAATGGATATCCAGTATCACAAGTTTGATCCGTGTAGGATCTCATAAGTCACCTACCGCAGAGCTTGTTTGATGTTGGCTCTGTAAGGATTTCTATCGTCATTGTGAGTACTTTAGTATCACTCTGATGTTCTGGCAATATCACAAGGATAATGCGTAGGACTCTTGATATATTTCTTGTTTTCACATTGTGTGAATTAGCAAGCATATTTTGGATAAGTGTCCTAATGAGATTTATGGATGATCTCTTTTATGGCTCTAGACTCGATAGTGCACTTTGGTTTTAGTAATCGAAGGCTGGAGCAGACTACCACCTTTTCAATATAAACTAACTCAGAGTGAGAAACTCGATAGAAATGTATTTAATCTTTGTGAGAAATGAAACAAGAGTCTTTTGAGAGACCTTGAGTGGCTGGGAAGGGTTGTGCATTGCATCACTGGGTCCATGATGACTATCTTCAATACCAGACAACAGCTTAGTGTTTCTGATAGCATATGTATTGACCCGGTTTCTGCCTAAGTGTAAGAAGGGCTTCTTTCTTTTCACCCTTTATCTTAACTTTTTCTTTTTCATTCTTTAACCCCTTCAATGCTTACCAAGACTTCATCACTAACACCTTGTTAGGTTTGTTCTAGTGTTAGCTCTGTCTTAGTCTGCATTTTTCCCTTTTCTTACTTTTTCTCCTTTTTATCATACCTATGGACTTCTGTTTTATCTAATGGAATGTCTCTGGGTAGATCCCTCCGTTTCTGGCTGGATCGTGGGAACGAACACGTATACCTAACCACCTTATAACTCCAATTAATTAAATACATGGTTGGTCTTTTGGTATTGTTCTCAGCCTTAAAACCATTTGAATACACCGATCAAGGTACTTTGTGATATAAATAAATACATTTAGTACCTTGATGGTTTTACTTTTCAGAAATGCTCCCCCTCAACACATGCATCGGTAACAAAAATTGTTTAGCATGGTGTGGAAGGAGTTCACACTTTATCAAGTTATATATATTCTAATCATTTTCTCCCTTTATCAAAAATGTCAAATCTTTTGTTATTTTGGATATCAATTGATTAAAATATATGAGAATATTATTTTGGAAGAAAAATGTTTTGATTATATATATTAAGCCGTATTGGAACATTTTAATGGCCCCCTCAATTTATGAGGGTATTATATGGTGTTTGAGTACGTTAATTTGAATTTTTTTGAATTTACTAAGAAATTCTTGAAAATTCATACTCAAACATTATATATGCCCAATTTTAGTCTTACATTACTTATTTACATATTCACAAGTTTTATAAATACGAGAGAATGACCCTTAAAGAGTATAACAAGATTTGACAAAGTCATATTGTCCGGTGAAGCTGTCTAAGGTCTTCCCCGTATTCCCTACCACCAATGAACTTTTCCAAGCTCCTCATCATTCTTCTATCCAGCAGCTTTTGATTGATGGCTTTGATCATGATGCGGGTCATTTGTTGATCCAATCTGGTCCATTACCTCCTCCTCATGGTTTTGTTATACCTCAAGTGTAAATCGTGATGCATTTGACTCAAAGTGCCACGAACTAAAATGAGTGTACCGTCACTGGACTTGTGAAGGTCTTCAGCACGCATGAATCTCTTTCATTTCATATTGTCTTCATATATCACATCTTAAGGGTTTAAAAGAGTGGTGTACGCTGTTTTGCGAGACATATCCACATATCGAGTTCTTGGCTTGGTGAGGTTGAGCTTCTCTAGTAACTTTCAACTCCCAGCTGAAGGTCTTCAACCCTTGCCTAAATTACAGTCCTTCTTGCAAACATACATAAGCTATATGCCAAAGGAACTATGACATTCCCATAGAGGTTGTTAAGTTTGTTTTGAACAATGAGAAGTAGCATGTCTTCAATGTCGTTTAGATGGAGTCTTTTAAAATCACCTTCCTTGAAAGTGTATAGTTGTTGATCTTCTCTTTTAACGACAATTTCCTCTAAGTGACCATACACGTACCACTCGTTTACCTTGACCCTGATAATGCTTAGAATCCTCTTGGTCAGATAGACATCATGTTTGGACACCATTTTGGTTGTATAACCATAGAAATTCTGGCATTTGGTTCGCTAGTGAGAAATTCCTAAAAGCGCATATCTATCATAAACAACCTTTACCGGACTCCATAGGTTAGGAACCATGTATTCAATGCCTTTTAACTCATACCTTAAAGCTTTAGACTTTGTCGTAGAGGCTGTGTATTTCTTACCATTGCTTCCTCCTCTTAAGTATTCTAATTTGTTGTTAAAGAAGAAGTCGACTGGGACAATTTGACGACTTTGAGATGACATTTGCATAGGTAGAGGTTTGGTAAGATCATATGGACAACGATGACCCTCCGGATTGTTCTAGTCAAGTTCTTCAGACAAAGCACGATAGCATTCTTCCATAGTGTAGTCTAACTCCACATAACTTTTTCATGTTCCCTTTAGCAAATTGTAAGCCGGTCCTACAATAATTTATTTATAAGATTGTCAATCTGGAGACGATTCATTACAAAGGAAGAGAATTTAATTGGAGTGTGCATCAGCTCATCAAAGGTGAGAGGAGGTTTTGTAACTTTGGCCATATCATTGAGCCAACTTTGTTCTGGCCCGTCATCAGTTGATTTGCCTTTATTCCATTCAGGATTAGGAGAAGGGTCACTTCTGGACATCATGTACCAGTCATTCTTAGGAACATCCTCATCATTGGGTTGTTCGTTAGTTTTATCTAAGTCTTCTCCTTGATCCATTGGTATATCAGTATTGTCAAACTCAGTATCATCATTAGAGTCTTGCACGAAGATCGGTTCATCAACTTGATCTTTTGTAGACTTGCCAGATTTAGAAGACTTTAAAGAGGTGGATGGAGATTTTCCTTTAGAAGAGTCCTTTGTAGCAGATGTCTTCTTTGAGGTTTCAGTACCTTTGCTTGTCCTTCATCTATATCAGCATCATCTGGTTTCCTTTTCTTTAATTTTTCAGCAACAGCTTTATCCGTAGCTTCTTCATCCTCAAGGATTGACTCCATGAGAGCATGATATAGAGCTCTGTGCCTTGGACTTTTGTTTAATGACTTGAATTTAGTCATTGTCTCAAACAAGGTGGTTTTTTGATCAAATTCTTCAAGTGTAGTGGTCTTAAACAAGGTAGTTTTCTTTAGGCACTTGCTGCTTTCTTGCATGCTCCATCTTGATTTGTCGGATGTCTTTGGCACTTTTCTAAGGTGCATATTGCTTCCTGAGTCTTTCTACAATCTCAAATGGAACAGAGTGTTCCTTAACAATGTCAGCAAAGTTTCTCTGAATTACCTTATGCAGAGCATCGTCCAGACTTGATCCAAAATACTCTTTTACAGCTTTTGGAACTTCAGATTTGATTGTTGATATAACTTTATTAGAGTTATCAATATTTTTGAGTTCTTATACATCCTTCTCCAAATCAGTAACTCTTTGATAGAGAGCAAAAAGGGTTTCAGAGTCAGGGACAGCAGTGGTTGATGTTGTAGCTTCTGTTGTTAGTGTTGGGATCGGTGTTAATTGTTGTAAAAAAGGAAAGAGTGAGGAAAGAAGAGAAGAAATAGTTGTTACTGAAGCGGTTGTGATAGTTTCAGATGGATTGATGACATTATGTTTAGGGATTACAGATACAGGGATAGTGAGAAGTGATGAGGTACATGGAACTTGATGTTGAACATTAATATCCATCATAAAGATAACTTCAGTTTCAGCCAGGGGAATATTATCAAAGTTGAGATATTTAGCAGCATAGTCAGATGAGACAGAAGAACTTGGTATTGGAACTTCAGTCTTCTGTGTTGCCTGAGCATCATCCTTGACTTGGTTACCTGCACCCTCTTGATTAATGTTCTCATGCTCAGCATCTACATGACCAGCATCAATCATCTCCTTAGTACCTTGTTCTTCGTCATCAGGCT
>BQNB010090548.1:0-25327 GCA_026074375.1 Tanacetum coccineum | reverse complement strand
CAAGGATTAGATTAAACTGTAGCTTCAATGATTACGGTGTAACAGCAATGGTTACGCCATAATTGCTACCTGTAGAAGAATTTAAACCATATGATTATGAGTCAAGATGACATCAAATTCGAGAACCTGCAAAATAAAGAAAGAAATATACAAACCAACTAAAATGCATAAAAATAAGTTTATTGATAAAAAGACGAGTTGTCCCCGACAAGCACTTTTGTTTATTAACGAGTCTTTAAGTTAGACTCACGCCCACTCTACGTTTTTCCTTTAGGACTCTTAAATCCACTTCTAATCCAATCAATCATCTCTTGAACCTGCTTATATTCAATCCCTAATTCTAAGCATCCTTTATAAAATCCCCTTATTTTTTGATAAGGTTGACTTATCCCTTTAGCCATATCCTCCTCACTAATTTTCAGAATAGGTAGCATTATACTATGTTGTTTAGTAGTCAACTTCCTAAATCTTCTTTCTGCTCGAGGCATGTTAAATATTGTTTTTATCATTTCCTATCTTGAACCATATAACACCTCCTTTTAAATCTTCCTCCAGTCCAGTGTTATCCTTAAATGGCTTACCAAATAGGACTTCAATAATTCCTTTTTCAACAAACTCGCAAATGTTTTCTACAACAATGAAGTCAATTAGAAATGTATGGTAACCTATAAACACATTTAGGTTCTTTGCTAGACCAAATATATTGTTTCCGGTGTAGACAAGTTCATGAGTCATAATAGTGTTGTAAGCCGCTCTTGATATTATGTTAAATGGGCAATGTGGGTCAATGTAAGGATTAAAATTTACAAACCCTATCTTACAGGTAACCAACGATTGGTATGGGTTTTTGTTTGGTTGAACCGTCTTTGCTTCCTGTTGCGAAGACTTGGTTTTGTTTCTCTGATCTACTGTCTCTAGTTATATTAGGTCCGCTCCTCCCAAAGATCGTTCACTTTCACATGCCTTATGCTATTTCATTATTTAGAGTCTTGAGACTATCCTAAAGGAATCTTTGTAATGTTTGAAGAGCTACCATTGGAAGAAGGCATTGGCTTTCTTGACGCGTGTCTGTAGTTAGTAATAGCCATTTTCTTTAAGAAAATTTCCTAGATCTCCATTTATGTCTTCATTCATTAGGACTTCTTCTAAATCCTCAGGGGCCCCTAGGTCATCGATTACTTGGTAATCATTTATAACACAAACATGTGAGATATTTAAAGGGCGCGTTCCATTGTTAGCATTGAAAACAACCTGCTCTGTTCCTACTTCCAAAGAAATCTTTTTCCTGAACATGTCGATTTTAGCATGTGCAGTAGCTAGCATAGGCCTTCCTAAGATTATGGGGACTTTATCGTCCTCAATAATATCAAGTATAATGAAATCAACAGGAAAAATGAAGTTGTGAATTTTCACCAGCACATTCTCAACTATACCTTTTGGAGACTACATGGACTTGTCAGCTATTTCAATCATCATATTAATCGGTTTTGGATTTCCTAGACCTAATCGCTTGAACATGGAAAATTTCACCACGTTAATGCTTGCTCCTAAATTCGCTAAGGCATTGCTAACAGTGGTATTGCCAATGACACAGGGTAGGATAAAACTTCCGGGATCCTTCTCCTTAGGCGGGAGCTCATTTTGTAAAATGGCTGAACAATAGGCATTTAATCTTACCAAAGGCAACTCCTTGATTTTCATTTTGTTGGAGACCAGTTCTTGTAAGCGTCTTGTATAATCTGGAGTTTTTCGGATAGCATTAACTAAAGGAGTGTTAACAGTTTCAGTTTCTAACTTTCTAAGAAATTTTTCCCTATTTTCATTATCTTCAATGATCCTTCTCTTTACTTTCTCAGCAAAAGTCTCTACCTTCGTGAAAGGTATATCATGCGACGGTTCTAATTTCATTGCGCATTCTTGCCTAACGGATTTTGTGATGTCAGAAGCAAGGTGGGTTATTGGTGTTTGATTGGTTTGATTGACTGATATAGTATAAGCAAGGCAAGTAACTCTCTCTTCTAGGCTTTTGATTGCAGTGTTATGCCTTATGAGGTCTTGGTCGGTCTTTTGGACGAGTAGATTTATCCATCCGTCTAGGCCCTCTTGTCTTTTGTATGATTCATGCAGATAGCATTTAAAGGTCTCCCTGATGTCAAGCTTAGGCTTCGTATTATTGGTAAACCCCATGTTCCTGTTTTTGATAGTTCGCATGGTTTTTAATTCTTCACATTAAGGACCATTGTGAATCTTTTTAACGTTCTCTTTTAAGCTACCCATGTCATGATTAAGACTTTTAAGTTTCTCCGCTATCATCATAATTGGGGTTAAATTCTTATCGCTTTCCTCATTGTGCCATTTATGAGAGTGGTCGGCCATTTTATGTATTGACTCTAGTGCTTTTGTAGCAGTAAGTCCTAGAATTAGACCTTGGGAATCTAGGGTTGGTCGAGTATGATATCTAAGACCATTGTAAAAAGTGTTAACTTTTTTGCATTCATAGAGGTCGTGAGATGGGCAGTTGAAGAGTAGGTCATTATATCTTTCCCATGCTTGGTACAAAGATTCCCCTTCGTCTTGTCTAAAGTTGTGGATTTCTCCTAGACGTTTGAAGGTTACAGAAGGTAGGCAGAATCTTCGTATGAAAGTTTGTTTCAATCCATCATAGGTTTTAACTACTCTAGTGGGGGTTCTTTTAAACCATCGTTTTGCTGTTCCAACTAAGGAAATAGGAAATACTTTCAGCATGGTTGCTTCATTTAAAAAATCGGGTGTGTTAAACCAACTGGCGATTTCCTGAATTTTTCTTAGGTGCTCGAATGCATCCTTGCTCTTGTTCCCATCAAAGGTGTTATCTCGCAATTCTCTTAAGAATTGACCGTTTATTTCAAAGTTCCCATCTTATGGTTTAAGTTCCTTCCTATTGGTTGTTCCTCGCTCAAGAGCTAGATATTGTTCTAACGTGAGAGTCTCTATATCAATTACACCAGTTTCTTTGGATTCTGATTCTGACTATTCAGATTCATAAAAAGAGTAGATGTTATGGACAAAAAGAGGAGTCGTATTCTTCCTAGTCTAAAATTGTCTTTCAGGATTATCGAAAGGGGTAAATATTTTAGTAATTCTACTCCTGATCATAATAAGAAAAGAGGTTAGAATGAGATTATAACTAGAATTAGCTCCTTGGAAGTGGCGCCAAAAACTTGATGCGTATTTTCTTTTAAAGAAATAATTCAACAAGTTTTAAATTTATAAAACTCGTTCACCGATGTCTACACGCACTAACGGGCAAAGAACCCGGTCGTATGTAATGTAGGATTGGTAAATCCGAGGTCGTCCGAAGAGCTAACTTTAGATTAGTTATAATTTGAAATGTCACAGGTTCGAAAATGGTTTTGAAATAATTTTAAGAATTAAGACAGAAAGTAAATGCGATAAAGTAAATTGAGAAGAAGACTATAGGGAGAAAAGCGTGCTAACCTAGTTACTTCATTACTACTGTATATGACATGTTCCCTGGTGCAAAGTCTAAGTATCGTTTTATTAGTGTTATAATATTGACATATCTGAATTAACGTTTAAGGTCTCTCCTATACTTCCATGGATCCCAATTGCTCGAAAGTCTTGATGATAAGGTATCCTGGTTATAGCTATTAAGTACCAACCTTCTAAAATACTTGTCTATAATAAAAATAGATTATTAACCCTCTTTGAAAGAGTTCCTACGCTTCTTTAAGTATTTAGGGTAATTAAGGCGGTGATCAGATCGATTCCTACACTAGGATAGATTCCAACTTATCCTAATATATTTGTAATCCTAAGTTCAGCGGTTTGCCTAATAAAAGGACTAACCTGATCAAAACTTCCTTTCAATAGTGCCAAAACGCAAGGATCTTTAACAAGCTATAAGGATATCTAATAAAATGATAATTAAACATGAAACATTAATCAATACATTAGTAATTACATAACTAGGCCAACACTAGAAGTGCTTAGCCACTCGTGGTAACAGAACAGGAAGAAATAATAGAGGGATTCATTGATCGAAAGCTCATAATTCTTACAAAATTTATTTATGAATGATTAAATACAAAAGTAAGTAAAGTAATTTCTCCCTTGGACTTCAGATGGATTTCTTCGACCTTTGGAAGCTTGGTTCGCCCCTTTATGCTATGGTAGAAGGGTTGATGATGAATATGCAGAATGAGGGCTCTATTTATACTTTTCGAACTTGTTACAGCGTAACCTTTATGGGTTGTTACGCCATAATAATGCTAATGTGGGCTTCCTATCGTAGCCAAAATTGATGCTACGGCGTAACTTTAGCGCCATGTTACGTCGTAATGCTGATTCGGGTGACTCATCATTCCATAATGAGATGTGTTACAGCATAAACTTTGCAAGCGATTACGCCATAACCTTGGTGATGATCATTCTTGCCTAAATTATGTTACGGAGTAACCTTTGCAGGATGGTTACGCCATAAAATGTCTTAAAAATCAATAATTGCATGTTTTTATGTCCAAATTCCATGTTTCTTGCACAAATACTCAATTTCTTCCTGGAAACAAGAAATAAGTGATTAAGTACCATTTTTAGGCATTTATAAGATAATTATACGCATTTTGATAGGGAATTTTATATCAAAAGGTATTAAATATTTGATGTTATCAAATATCCCCCCACTTGACTTCTACTTACCCTCAAGTAGACCTGTTAGAAGAATTTATAAAGAGATTTCCCCAATTTAACTCAGAGAAATGAATTCATAATTTACTTATGCTAGAAAACATTAAACTGAACACCTTACAAAAAGGGGATCAAAAATCTCTCAACTCTCAAACTAGTCTAAGTGTTTCATTTTCGGGGTGATCACTCAATAGCACAGTCATAGCATGTATTATATCATAAGCTTGGAAAGTACACAAATCACCACCAACTAGAGTTAGGGTCTATATGGCTTTCAAAGGCAACATGGGCAACACATATTGGTTTAAACTAGGTGAATCATCCTGTAATTTTCACCAAAAGCGTTACACCAACAAGGGAGACAAACCATATATACACATCTATAACGATGGAATAGACGTACATGATTGAATTCAACTCCCCTATTCGAGTAAAAGCAAGGGTTAGGGATGGAGAATGATATAGGGTGTGGATCTTTTAATCCTTCAGAAAAAGTGTTACACCAACAAGGGCGACAAATCATATATACACATCCATAATGATGGAATAAACATATATGATTTCATTCAATTCCCCCATTCGAGTAAAACCAAAGATTAGGGATTAGGCATGGGAACACATTTAATTGGTGTTAAATAAAACAGAAAACGAATAGTCAAATATAATCTAAGGTAGTCATAACCAGCAACTGTCCATCCATAGTCCAAGTGTCTAAGTGTGAAAGCCTGGTAATATCTCAATAATGGGCTAGCTTGGGATGTAACAATGAGATTCTACAGAACATATTAGCCCAATATTCAAAATCAACAGATGGCTTATAGTTGCACCATCTTCATCACTTGTTGGTTTTATAACATGTAACCAACATTTACAATATACAAGGAGTTTATTCATGCCTTTTTTTCACAATAAACCTGTCATAAATACATAATACACCCCATCCCCCACTTGAGATGAATAACATCAAAGGGATAATACTAGGGGGTCTTCAATGATCATAATGATATGTCTTCAACGAAAGTGTTAAAATCTTCAAACCCATTTCCTTGAACCATGGACTTAAGTAGCCAGAAATTTCTACACAAAGAAAAATATAGACTATAGGGTTGGCTAAGGCAAAATGGTGTAACGAAACATTTAATATGGGTTGAAACATGGATTGGCTCAGCAGGGTGATCTAGGGGTATCTTGCACTAATAATGAGTGCAACAAAGGGTTTTATCATGAGAGGTCAAAAAGTCAGCGTAACAAGTCGATAAACACACAATGTTTACACATATAGGCTATTTGGGTGAATTCCTAAATGTTGCCTTCTCGAACCATCTATTGCTGCTAATTAATTAGGTCTTGAAATGATGTACAGGTCAAGTTCTAAAGTCTATAATACTACCGGCACACTCATATTTTTGGTGGATTTTTGTAATATGGATGAAAATGGAATCATCAAACTTAACCTCACCAATAAAAATAAAGGGTAAATGTGCATTCGGCAAATATTTAATCTAGTTCAGTAATAAAAACATGTCAAAAATTTTCAAAATTTGCACCATTTTTTGAAGAAAACTAAAAAATCGATGGCAAATATAGGTCACAGTGGTAATTCTACTCCTATCCCTTCACTTGGTTTGTACAATGTCCCTACTGTACAATAAAGCATTTGAAAAATAAGAGTAGAATTAGAACAAGAAACTCCCCTGAGTATTGCTCTAACCTTTATATGATGGCGACATGGGATGAATTCCCATTAAGCGCCTTTTAAGAAACCTCGCTTCCCCTGAAATCACTTAAACAGACCTAAATGCATTAAATGCTTACAAGAAAAATGTACAAGAAAACTAATTCACTTTCGTAGGAATCACGGTTTCATTTAGCGAATGCAAAAATCCTTTTAAACCACTTGGTGGCCCAAGTGGACGAGTGAAGTCTCATGAGGGTTTTCAGAGAACACGCCCACAAAGTTCATTTAAAATATACACGGCTTTGTAAATATTTCAAACTAATTTACGGTTCTTGCAGAAAGAGGTTACGACATACCTAAATAGTTATGTCGTAACCATGTGGTTTAATTAAAGTTTTGAAGGACCGATTACGATGTAATCAAGGATTAGATTAAGCTGTAGCTTCAATGATTACGGTGTAACAGCAATGGTTATGCCATAATTGCTACCTGTAGAAGAATTTAAACCATATGATTATGAGTAAAGATGACATCAAATTCAAGAACCTGCAAAATAAAGTGAGAAATATACAAACCAACTAAAATGCGTAAAAATAAGTTTATTGATAAAAAGACGGGTGTCTCCCGAAAAGCACTTTTGTTTATTAACGAGTCTTTAAGTTAGACTCACGCCAACTCTACGTTGTTCCTTTAGGACTCTTAAATCCACTTCTTATCCAATCAATCATCTCTTGATCATGCTTATATTCAATCCCTAATTCTAAGCATCCCCTTATTTTTTGATAAGGTTAACTTATCCCTTTAGCCATATCCTCATCGCTAATTTTCATAATAGGTGGCATTATACTATGTTGTTTAGTAGTCAACTTCCTAAATCTTCTTTATGCTTGAGGCATGTTAAATATAGTTTTTATTATTTCCTATCTTGAACCATATAACACCTCCTTTTAAATCTTCCTCCAGTCCAGTGTTATCCTTAAATGGCTTACCAAACAGGACTTCAGTAATTCCTTTTTCAACAACTCGCAAATTTTTTCTACAACAATGAAGTCAATTAGAAATGTATGGTAACCTATAAGCACATTTAGGTTCTTTGCTAGACCAAATATATTGTTTTCGGTGCAGACAAGTTCATGGGTCATAATAGTGTTGTAAGCCGATCTTGATATTATGTTAAATGGGCAATGTAGGTCAATGTAAGGATTAAAATTTACAAACCCTATCTTACAGGTAACCCGAAGATTATAGGGGTTATGTTGGTAAACCGTATTCCCTGTGTCGAAGAATTTGGGTTTTGTCCAATCATTGTCTCTAGTTAATATTCCAGGATCCATATCATCCCAACGATTGTCGATTTCAAAATCCCCTATGCTCATATCATTATTTGAGTCTTGAGATGTCCTAAAGGAATCCTTGCTCATCTAAACTTCAAAACAATCAACAAACTAGCAAAACAAAATCTTGTTATTGGTCTTTCCTTGCTTGTCTACTCAAAGTACAAACCATGTTCATCGTGTGAAAAAGGAAAGCATCATAGGACCAGCTTCAAAACAAAACAACATCTTCTATCAAGAAATGGCTTCATCTTCTTCACATAGATCTATTTAGACATGTGACTCCTAGGTCCATTAACAATGAGAAGTATACCCTTGTCATTGTTGATGAGTACTCAAGGTACACATGGGTATACTTTCTAAAGAAGAAAATTCAAGCACCTGAACCCATCATGTCCTTCATCAAAAGAGTTGAAAATTAAAATGACATCAAAGTCAAACAACTTAGAACTGATAATGGTACTGAATTCAAAAATAACATTCTTATCGACTTCTATGATGAAAAGGGGATTTCTCATAACTTTTCCTCTCCATACACACCTGAACAAAATGGTGATGCTGAATGAAAAAATAGAACCCTCATAGAAGCCGCAAGAACAATGCTTTCAGGATCTGTCTTTTCAAAACAATATTGGACTGGAGCTGTAGCCACTACCTACTACACTCAAAATAGATCCACTATTGTTAAAAGACATCTCAAAACTCCTTATGAAATATTTCGTAAGAGAATCCCAAACATTGACTTTCTTCATGTTTTTGGATGTCTTGTTTTTATCCATAATCATAAAGATCATTTAGGAAAGTTTGATGAAAAAGTTGATGATGGTTACTTCCTTAGATACTCACTTGTTTCCAAAGCCTTCAGAGTCTTCAACACAAGAAGACAACAAACTGAAGAAACCTATCACATCACATTTGATGAAAGCCCTGATGCCATCAAATTCACAAAACCTTCATATGACAACATAACCATTGCTGAAACTCAGAAAGATATTTCCCACTTCAATTGAATATCTTCATCCTTATGAACCTTCTCAAAGGTATAAAACAAACAGCAATAATGTGTCCTTCATAGAACCCTATGAATATCCTGAACCAGTGGTTCTTGAAACTAAAGTTTCATCTGACCAAAATGGTCATACTGATCAAAATGATCAATCTGTTCAAGATGATGAAATCTTAAATGATGATCACTCTAAACACTCCAATCACAGCAATTACAAACAAATCATTGATAATCTCCCAAACACTAAAGATAGTCAGATCTATGAACTCTTATCCTCTCCAAATACAGAGGATACTTCAGCACAAAACACTAATCAAATCCTAAGTCCACCCTTACCTATTCCATCAATGGTACCAACATCCAAGCTCCTCACGATAGCTGGTCTCAAAGAAAAGCATATTGAGCTGGTAAATAATCATTAGGTAATCCAGGGGTAAGGAATGCTCATTAAAAGCCATGGCCAACAACTCAGTGCTGCAATCAGCTCCTAAAATGTTCTTCTTTTGTAGATTTTCTCTTTGAAAAAGAACCCAAAAAGGTCTCTAAAGCACTAAAGCATCCTAGATGGGTTGATTATATGCAAGATGAACTAAACCAATTTGCCAGAAACAAAGTGTGGACATTAGTTCCTACACCATATGGCAAAACCATAATTGGTTCAAAATAGGTTTTCAGGAACAAAAGGGATGAAACTGGAATAGTCATCAAAACAAGGCAAGACTTGTAGCTCAAGGCTACAATCAGCAAGAAGGCATAGATTATGATGAGACTTTTGCTCCAGTTGCAAGACTTGAAGCAATCAAAATCTTTCTTGCCTTTCCTACTTACATGAATTTCATAGTTTATCAAATGGATGTCAAAAGTGCATTCCTTAATGGTAAACTAAAAGAAGAAGTTTATTGTCAAAACAACCTCCAGGATTTTGATAGCAATGAGTACCCTAACCATGTTTGAAACTAGACAAAGCCCTTTATGGAGTTAAATAAGCTTCACGAGCATGGTATGAAACTCTCTTAGCCTTTCTCACTGAACACAAGTTTGTAAGAGGAAAGATAGACAACACTTTGTTTGTTTACAAAACATAAACTGATGTGATTCTGGTTTAAATCTATGTTGATGATATCATCTTTGGGTCCACTAGCACAAAATTGTGCAAACAGTCTGCCAAACTGATGACTTAAAGATATGAAATGAGCATGATGGGTGTCCTCATCTACTTCCTCGGATTTTAGATTAAACAATCTGAAAGAGGCATTTCAATCAACCAAGAAAATTATGTCAAGGATCTGCTGAAAAAATATGACATAAATGGTTTATCAGTGAAGACTCCAATGGTACCCCCTAACAACTTAGGACCTGATCTCAATGGCAAATCTGTAAATGACACTCAATTCAGAGGTATGATTGGATCATTGACGTATCTAACTGCTAGCAGATCTGACATTTAATTCTCAACTTGTCTTTGTGCAAGATATCAAGCAAATACCAAGAATTCCCACCTTATTGCTGTAAAGAGAATTTTTAGATACCTAAAAGGTACTCCATGCTTGGTCTATGGTATCCTAAATGTTTAGGTTTTGATCTAAAAGGATACTTTGACTCTGACTATGCTAGATGCAACATGGACACGAAAAGCACCTTAGGTACTTGTCAGTTGCTAGGAGGCAAACTTATGTGCTGAAGTGCTAAAAAGCAACAATCTGTTGCTATGTCCTCAACTAAAGCTGAATATGTAGCTGCTGATGCTGGATGTTGTACCAACATATTATGGATGAAGAGTCAACTTACTGACTATGACATCATATATGAAAAGGTACCCATATTTTGTGATAACACAAGTGCTATTGCAATCTTAAACAATCCAGTTCTGCACTCAAGAACAAAGCATATTGATATCAGATATCATTTTATCAAAGATCACATTCTCAAAGGGGACATTGAATTATATTTCATTCCCACTCAATATCAACTTGTTGATACCTTCACCAAGCCTCTGGATGATCCAATGTTTAAAAGATTGATTGTTGAACTAGGTATGCTGAACATTGATTCAAAACCTAAACCTTCAGTACTGACTAAAAAAACTGAAGGTTTAGTGCTTTTATCAAACTGAACAACTTTCATATGTTAAAATATCAGTTCAGCTTTTGCATGCAACCTTTACCTTGCTTAAGTGAAGTAACTGAGAAATCACACATGTCTCATTCATGGATTTGCATAAGCATGTGTGGTTTTGTCATCTTCGTTAGAGCAATGGTATTGATCACATCAAGAGCTAAACAAAACTGCTTTACTCTTCAGTTTAGTTTGCAAATTTTTTGATCCAACTCTTTAGCTCTCTCAAGTGAAGTAACTACGCAATCTCATATGTCTCATTCATGAATTTCCATGAGCATTTGTGGTTTTGTCGCCTTCGCTGGAGCACTGGTGTTGATAAAGATCACTATAATCAATTCAGCATAACATAACACCAAACCTAAACCTAGTTCACCTCCTTACACATCATTCACAAGGTCAGTTAAAAAAACCAATAGTGATTTTCTAAAATTAATATAATTTTATCTAAATAACCTCTTCCTAAGAAGTTATTTATTTTAATATATTAATAAGGGATATCTAAACGTTAAAATAACCTCACCATCTTTCTCTCACCTACTTTTTCAATTAAATAGACGGTTGTTCACTGTTCTATGTGTCAGTGGCATGCTGTGCTGACTTTCATTAAATACAAAGTTTAACACACATGTTGAAAACAAACCCTAAACATTCCCTATAACGTCATAACCTCAAATGACATTTATAAATTCTCAAAGAAAAGATTGTAACTTCATCAATCATATAATCCCATCACATCAACTTCATAAATCACTTTGCACATTCAGCTCATAACATCAAGAACACACACAAAACCTCAAACCAAATCAAACCTTCCAAACCCTAACATAACCAAAATGGCAGAATCATCATCACAAAACCCATCATCTCCAAACATAACTTTAAAGGAAGAACTCGATACTCAGGAAAGACCTGAAAGCCCAAATCCTTTTCTTCCTGCAGATCAGGTTGAATTCATGTTTGATCAAATAACCTTTTCCACCAACAATAAAGTTGCCCTACTATACCCCTTACACTCAAACTCTGAATATTTTGTGATTGTCTCAGACTTCATCTCAAAATGTTGTCTAAAAGAAGCATTTACTAGAGCACCCAACCAATATGTTGAATACTTGGTTGAGTTCTGGTATACTGCAAAAAACCTAGAAGACTCTAAGATATGGGTATCCACTCCTACAAGGGGAATAAGAGGAGAGATAGGTATTACTACCTTTAGAAATGCTCTTAGAGCACATTACTTACCTTACTCAAGTCAGTATGTCACTCCACCCTCCTTAGTAGTAGTGAGACCATGGTTTGCAACAATTGGGTACAGTAGAGAAATTAGGACAAAAGTAACTATTAAAAAGAGTTTCCTTCCTCCTAGGTGGAGGTTACTGATAGCTCAGATCATTCAGTGTTTAGGTGGAAAATAGGTGGTCATGATCAAATTTCGAACAAGGATGCCATTATCATGTATTGTCTAGCCAATAGGGTGAAAGTAGATTAAGCTAAGTTGATATGGGAGGATATAATCCACAAGATGAACAAGAAAACTAGGGAAAATGTTGTTCCCTATCCTAGATTTATATCCCTTCTATTGGAATACATGATGCATGATTATAAGAATTAAGAACTCACCGTCAAACCCACCCAGGTCTTTAGTGTTCTTAATTGGGCACTAAAGCCAAACCAACCTGAAGGACCTCCCTTCACAAACCACATGCTAGCCATCTGCAATTTAGATGTGCTTATGGAAAATAAAGCTCCCAACACCTCCTCACATAATGAGATGAAGGATTCCTAAGGCTCAATGCCTGGAGCTAAAACTGGACCCAGGAGAAAATATGCTAAACATAATCCTGGATCTAAGATGGAGGCAACAAAAAGTCAGCCTCCTTCAAAAGAGGCTGCTCACTCTCCCATGAGCCATTCAAAAAGAAGGAAAAGGTTTGGTACGGACAAGGACAAAGAACCCAACCAACCTTTAGTTTCTACGCCTGTGGATACTGAATTACATAAAGAGGACCTGCAAGCAGCTGGTGACCCAACCTCTTTAGGGGTTGCCAGTAAAGAAGGAGCACACCCTCATCTCAGTAATGGTATGTCTGCATATAATCATAATGAAACTGTTTTTTCTGCTTCTACCACTTTTCACTCTGAGTCTGCATCAGGATATGATGCTTTAGTAGATTCTACAGCTAAAGTTAATCCTGTATTTTATGCTCCTAATGATTCTATACCACAACAATAAGGTATTGATAAAGGGACCAAACACTATACAACTGATCATATATTTGCAGGGACTAACCTAAGTGTTCTTGTAGATCAAACCCAATCTGCTAGAGATGGGTTAAAAACTGCCCACACAAACTCAGGTACAAATAAGGAGTCTGGAAATGCTGAACCATCAACAAAAGTAAAGCTGGAAGATCTGTCACAATTCATGCACGATACCAGATCAGCTTTCCTAGCTCCAGACTCCCCAACTGATAAACCATCATTGTCTCGGATGAGAGTGATGAAGAAAAGGATATTGATACAAATGCTGATACTTCTTAAGCTAAACCTGAAGATACTCTAGCTTCACATCCTCCATCTCCAAAATCGGTTCAACTACAAGAACTGAAAGATATGGTTCTCTTGCTTCAGTATAAAAACCTCAAATTATAATAACAAAAAGAGAAAGCTAAAGCTGGAGTTGCCTTCCTCAAAGCTCGACCATTGTACCCTAATGTCAATCAACTTGTTGAGCTTTTGGTAACTTCCTTGAAACCTAAGCTTCCCAATCTCTTAGCTTCACATGACTTTGGCAAAGATTACTAAATTATCTTGAGAACTTCAAGAGCTAAAGAAGCATGTTCAGGGAATGGAAATTGAGCTACCTAAGGACTTGAAAGACATACCAACAAAACTTGAGGCATTCACTTCCACTGTCTCCAGTCTTACATCCCAGGTCGCTAAACTGAAGACTATTCAATGGGAACTTCCAGCCAAATCTCTTCAGTTTAAACGAAGCTTCAGAATTTAGATGCACTTCCAAGTCTTTTGAACAAGGTCATTAACACCTTGAACAGGTTTGCAAGCATTATGAATAATGCATCTCAAAAAGCTATAGAGAAAAGTGTTCTTTCAGCAGGTCAACCGACTACTTCACCTGTTGAGGGGGAGAAGAACACAAATCCAGCTACAGAAGATACTAATACAACAAACCTGCAAAATGAATTAATTGATCTTTTAGACATTGATGTGGTGGAAAAGTATCACAACAAGAAGTTATTGTATAATACATACTGTAAAAAGATGCTGAAAAGAAGAAAAAGCTCTAAGATCATTAATTGTGATGTTCTTACAAAAAAGGCCCTATCACACTGAAAATAAATAGGTGACTTAAAAGACCACTCCTAGTCAACCAAGAAACATAAGTCATCAGTTCAGCATGAAGAAGAGGTTCACTGAGTAGCAAGGACTTTACCTGTTATTTTGTATTAACTTTATCTTTTGTACTTGTAATGTAATGAAAGTTAGTATGAATGGTTATCAGTTTATGTTGTTCAATATTCAATAGTTTTGTAAGAAGTTGTTTGGCTCACTTACTACTGATTTTAACTTAAGGCTATTTGTATATTCAAATAGGGGGAGATTGTTGGGGTCAGTTCCTAATCTCTTCAGTCTTTTAATAGATTTAAACATAAAATCCCCTAAGTTTTACTCAAGCTGAAATATGTTCAGCTTGAGTCGTTAAAGGTTCTTCAACTTCGGCTCTTCAGGCACTTAGAAGATTGGGAAGCATCTTCACTTTATTTTATGCAGCGGATCAAAAACTAAAGAAGGCCTATGTAAAGAGCTTCAGTTTAGCTTGGTTGACAATTCTAAGCTGAACGTTTTCTATCTCCTTAACAGAAGTTTAAAACCAGATGTTTCACTTCTAGAAGGTTTATAAGGCGGGAGGACTGTACCTAGTACCTTAAAGAACGTTTGCATTAAATGGTATCTCAACCACCAATTGGATGTCTGACGCGTGTACTAGGTTAACTTGTAAACCCTAATCCCTTTGCCTATAAAAGGAAATGGATTCTCAGAGTAAATGTTATCTCTTCCAATTAATGTGATACACATTGAAGAGTTCATTTATCTCTTAAACAAACTGAATGGTACTACTGAAAGTTGAGGCTTTAGTTTAGTCATAAGTAGTTTGTTTTCTTACTCTCTTAACTTTGGTTAAGAGTTTAAGTTCGAATGAGATAACACCCTACCACCTTTCTATTCTGCAAGCAAGGTGTGGCATAGATTCTTTATTTGATTCTAATAAGAACCTATACATTGAAAAGTTACTTATGTGTTTCTATACTTGTTCTTTATATTGTTCATATATATCTGTTTAAAACTTACTTTGTTGCCATAGAATGTGATTAGTTTAACTTAATAAACCTTATATATCACATTAAAAGGGACCAACACTATCGGCTTATAAAGGCTTCTCTCATTTCATTCCACAAAGTAATTACTTCATTAAGTTTGTTCAACTAAATCTTAGCTTCTTCAGATAACAAGAAAGGAAAAGTCCTCAACATAACCACTTCCTCTTGATTTTCACCATATTGGAATTGGTTACTAATATCAAGAAAATCGGCTACGTTTCAGTGAGGATAGGATTAGATTTAGCCCCATCAAATTGATTATCCCGAATCATTTGTATGTGGGTAACATTGATATGGAAATTTTTAGAAATAAGGAGTTGAATAATGGTGAAACTAGGAGTTGGAGCAACGATCCTAGTGCTTGACCACATGGGTTGGTCATCGGGATCAATGACAATTATGGGTGGGGAATCGGGTGGAGTTTCAAATTTTGTCTCGAATATGTTGATCTTAGATGTTATGACGAAATGTTCCTCGATGAACGGTGGTTTGATATAAGGTTCGGGTGACTCGATCTTGAGGGGTATGTTTGGTTTTTTATTAGGTAACAAGTCCTCTTCTTGAACTTACATTGAATCTCGTAGAATGGAATAACGAATTGTTTACCCTAAGAGCGTGGGTTTATACAAACCCGGAGCGATTTACAAAACGTCATAGGAAATAAAAAGAATAAGAATAAAAATCTTTTTGTATTTTTTATACATATGATGTAATAAGAAAAATAAACTTGACAATCATAAGAAAAATGTTACTATTATTATTAGTACTATTACTATGAAACATTTTTAGAAAAAACATACTAGTTACTACTTAAACAATTTTTTAATAGACTGTTTTTAAGACTTTTTAAGACACTCCTTTTTTTTGAAAATATTTAGACAAAGAATACTAAAGAAAACTTTTTTTTATAACTCGACTAACTAACTTTTAAAACTCTTTTTTTAAATATATATATATATATATATATATATATATATATATATATATTATTATATACTTATATATTTATATATATATATATATATATATATATATATATATATATATATATTTTTAAAAGGACCACTAACGAAAAAAGAAAAACAATAGAAAAAAAACACTAACGAAACATTGTACCAAATTTAATCAATCGGATGTTTGAATGGGACTTCGGGTTCTAAACACGGCGGTTTGGATCAACTCGGGGCGGTTTTAGAAATACAAAAATCTGGCACAAAAAGGTTAAAACGCCCCCAACCCCCCGCTGGAGGGGGGGTCGGTTGGCGTTTGTTTCGGGTGGATGGGTTTGATTATTTCGGGGATCAAACAAAAAAGGGGTAGTTGGTTCTTTCTCGACAAACAAGAGTTTAATCAAGTCTAAACACAACTAAGTGCGAGATTAAACAAGGCTTGAACTAGGATATGAGGTAAAACGAAAAAAAATTGGAATTTTTTTATTAGATTAATCGAGTCGGCCGGCTGGTTGAATTTTGGTGGTCGATGAAGAAAGCAGCCGGGCGGCTGAGGGCCAAGTCGGGCGGCTGGGTTGTTTTGGTGGTCTAGCCGGCCGACAGGTGGATCTAGCCGGGCTGCTGGATCCGTCTGAGTGGTTTTGGGTGATTTTTTCGCAAGCCAAAATAATCACAAAATTTATATTATAAAACAAAAATACGAGATTCAGAAACAAATAAATATACACAAACAAATCCCTGGCAACGGCGCCAAGAACTTGATGTGTCTCGCGACTACTAGTTTTTTTGAGGTAAAGGGTTTCCCCGGTAAATGTATTACTCCAAAAAGTCGTTTAGGTCAAAAGTTGTAGGTGAAATCCTACAACCCAGCCCGTTACATGGGCACTAACAAGCAACACAAAAAGCTACTAACCAAACCACTACATAAGAAGGGCATAACCTTCTTATGACTAAAAGAGGAAATTACTTCCTAACACGACTATTTAAACGGATATCATAATTATCACAAAAGGCCCGTGATTTTCTTGATAAGTTATAAATCTTAGCTTCATATCCGTCATAGCAATCTAAATCATCATCTTCCAAAGAAAAACCACCACCAGTCGAAGATATACCGGTAGTATCATACGGAGGATATTCCTCCACCTCTGATTGCTCATCCTTATCATCCTCTTGGCTTGAAATCTTCTTTGATCTTTGAAAATGCTTCCAAAGGCTGTCATCCTCTTGGACCTTGACATCATCCCACCTTTCGAATCTACACTATCAAACAGGTTTACTAACTTAGGATTTGATAATTTGCATCTCCTCAAACCGTGTTTAACACTTCAAAAAGGATTAGACACCGGTTGTGTTTTAAATTCAGTTTAGCACAAGATGGAGAAGGCATCTTCTCCCTTCCCATTGTTGTACCACTAAAAGATGCAGCATTAGATCCACCTTTCGAACCCTCATTTTTCTTTTACTGCCATATAACATTAGTTTTAGGCTTTGGTAGCCTAATACCACCAAAAGCCCGAGAACCATCATCTTTTTCCCTTTCTTCTTTCGGGTCTTAACTTCAACAAATCCTTCTTCATTATCCCCACTAGTACTAGGCTTATTACTACCCACCGGTTTTATAACATCGACTCTTTTTGGACAACGCGTATCCGTATGATCAAATATTTTGCAATTATCGCACCGGGGAGGTCTCCATTCGTATTCAATCTCTATAGTTTCCAATGTGTGCCCCTTTCCATTAGGAAGTGAAATGGCCACTACTAACGAGTCTAACAAGGCATTAGCTGTTAAAACTTCAATAAGAGCTCTCGCATACATATTCTTTCCCCATGGATTAATGCAAAATATTGATAGTTATAAGCATAAAGCCATTATAGGTGACTATTTTGGTTTATAATCAGGCTTAATCAGTTTTAAGTATGCTAACAATAGCAAAATCATTGTAATTTGACCCAAACTGGTGCCAAAGAAAGAAGTCTCATCCTTCTTAAAGGGATAGTCGAGGTCAATGTTCAAAATTATTGAGCACCAAGCGGAATTAAGCCAAGACCCATGCTCTAAAACATTTTGCCTCATTCTCCGCGACTACTAGTTTAAGTTTATTACACGATTTACAAAATAAGTAAGAACACCGGGCATAGTATGACCTTTCATATGTAGTTAGTTTGTTTTGGTAAGCTCCGAGGCTGTCCACTCTTAGGTTTGAGGTGTTTTTAATTGTGAAGAATTTGTATGGTAAACAATAAGCAATATGAAATATGGCAGGCGGGCTGGTTAAAATGGAGGTCACAAGCCAAAGTACCATAATAAAAGCGAAGTAAGATCATGAAAATGTGAATTATGCGAATTCTAATAAGTAAAAAAAGACATCACCTTGTTTAGATTTAGTCATAATATTTGGGAATTGCTCATATAAGGATGGTTTGACATATCGTTTACAAGTATGTGTCATAAATTGCTGTAAAAATGAGTTAATATGGAGTCATGATCGGACTTGGGAAGTTAGAGCACTTAAATGGGTGTATTAATAAAACTTGGAGAGGTCAGCGAAAAGGAGTCAGGCGACTAGATTTTGAGCCGGGCGGCTCGTTTGCATTATCTAGCTGGGCGGCTAGATCCTCCTGCCGGGTGGCTCGTCACACGACTCAAAATATATCTTTCTTTGTTTTTGTGTTTAAGCTTCCCGTTTAAGTTGTGTTGGGTCGTGGGTCATTATACTTCACTAAAACTTCATTTTTGCTCTATCTTGAGACTTGGAAGCTTGTATGGTTGACTCTTTTTCTCTTGAAAAGCTTCCCGATCTTGATCTTGATGAGGGGTTCTTCGTACTTGCATAAATCTTTGTTTTTACTCTTTTTTTTGCTTTTCTTGTACTTGGCTACAAATAGACTTAGGAACACACTTTGGTACAATTAAGTAACAAAAGCGTATAAAAATAGCCAAATAACATGTACAAAAACTATGATAACGCTCCTAAAAACATACTCAATTTGAGCGTTATCAAATTCCCTCACACTTAAATTTGCTTGCCCTCAAGCAAATCTAGAATTAAAGAAAATGAAATCTTCATGGTGCACAAAAAATGATTAGAAAAATTCAATGCAAATCTACCAAGTACAAGTACAAGATAAGATTCATCATTTTAAGCTTTTGGTGAAAAACCAAGATGTTTGACAATACCCACAGGTTTTCTTGCTTGATTAACATTTCTAAACACCTCACGAAAAAGGAATGAAGTATAATTCACTCAACACTCATTTATTTATTTAGTGGTGGAGTATATAAGAGAAAGCACACTCATAGCTTAGTCGTGACCAAATTTATTACCATAGGCTTATACAAGAAACAACAAGCAATAATATATTACGAGCATGTAACACCCTCACACTTAAGATTTTTCAAGTTAAAAAGCAACTTTTGTAAAGGGTGTACATGTTTATTCCAAACAAAAATTAAAACAAACAAACAATTAAAAGCTCGGGTTGTCTCTCGAGAGGCGCTTAATTTATTACTGAGTCATTAGCTAGACTCTTCCCCAAGATTTAGGATTCTTTGATTATACGGTTCAGGTGGGGTATTTGAGTAGGGTGCCATATATAATGATAAACTTCTTTGTTGTGATGAACCAGTTTTTCATACAGCTTCTATTTTTTTTGTTAGGTTCCTTTGGCATACCCTTGTTTCCTTTTCCTTCTATGTAATCTTTCCAGTTCCAACGCTATCAATTGATTTTAACTCCTTGTCGCCAACATTATTCAGCAATACATCGTCTGCAAACGTCTTTGCATTCATGTATGGGATATGCACGGTGCAATCTTTAAGAAAAGGTGACATGGTTAAAGAGTTAGAATTGATAAGGTTTGGGTTTGGCATGGTTGGAATAGGCTTGATCTCATCCTCCTCAATAAATTTGACATCACCCTTGTCATTCTTGTTCCGAATAAAGGGTGGTTTGTAGACAAATTCATGTCTCAGTTTGGTATTTATGGAACGAGGAAGAGATTTGGTTTATTGGATTTTCTCAAGATACTCAAATTGCCTCTTCAAGCCTTGGATTATCATGCCTTTGTTAAGACCATGTCCGTAACAAATGCGAAGCATTTCTTTGATTCGGAGCCAAGCATCAACGAGAATTTCATTATTAAGTTGGTGAAAGTTATAAATGTTATTTAGGAGACGTTTAAGCTTTGCTGGAGAAAAGTATCAACTTATAAAAGCTTCCCTTAATTCATTCCACGAAGTAATAGTTCCTTCATCTAATTCATTCATCCAAGTCTTAGCTTCTCCAGATAACGATACAGGAAAAGTCCTCAACATAATTGCTTCCTCTTGATTTTTACCATATTGGAATAGGTTACTAATCTCAACAAAATCGGCTACATGTCGGTGAGGATCGGACCGGATTAGCCCATCAAATTGATTATCCTAAATCATTTTCATATAGGCACCCTTGATAATAAAATTATTAGAAATAGGGAGTTGAATAATAGCGGAGCTAGGAGTCGGAGCAACGGTCCTAGTGCTTAACCACATAGGTTGGTCATCAGGATCAATGACGGTTACGGGTGGGGAATCGGGTGGTGTTTTGAATTTTGTCTTAAACATGTCGATCTTAGGAGTTATGACGAAAAGTTTCTTAATGAACTGTGGTTTGGTGTAAGGTTCGGGTGATTCGAGTTCGAGGGGCATGTTTGGTGTCTTTTCAAACCTAGTCCTCTTCTTGATTTTATATTTATGTTTGCGAAACGGACTAGTGAGATGTTTACCCCAAGAATGTGGGTTTATACAAATCCGGAGCAATTTACAAAAAGTCATAGAAAATAAAAATAAGAAGATAAACTTTAACTAAAAGGAAAAATATTTTTGTATTTGTTTATATGATGTATAAGAAAAATAACTTAACAACTATTAGAAAAATGTTACTATTATTAATTTTTACTATTACTATAAGTCTATAACTACGAGAAAATTTAGAAGAAACATATATTTTTTTCTTTTTTTATAAACCTTTTTTTTGTTTTTTTAGACCTTTTAAGACATTTTTTTGTAAATGAAAGTATTTAGACAAATACTACTAAAGAAAAAAAAAATTTATAACTCGACTAACTAACTTTTAAAACTCTTTTTTAGAAGTTTTAAACAAATGAGAAAGCAAAGATGACTTAATTATAAAAAAAACTTTTTTTTTGACTAACTAACTAAATTTTATTTTTATTTTTTTACTAAAGACAATTTTATAAAAGCTACTTTGTAACAAAGTAAGAAACAATTAAAAAGAAAAACACAAATGAAAAACTATACCAAATCAATCAAACCGGATGGTGATGAGGTGTCATTTTATACATTATTTCAGAGTCATTTAACCCCATAAATTATGCAAATATGCCCAGATTATGTGCTTAATCATTTATTTTTAGGTTTTTAGCATTTGGATGGCATTTGAAGGAAATACACGTGACTTGGGCTCATTTGGAAAAGAAACGGATGAGATTACGGACCTACACCAAATCCTTGAAGAAGTGTTGCTTACAGCGCGTGGAGACGGCGTCGCAGGCATAACGCGACACCGTCGTGATCCATCAGGTGACGGCATCAGAGATTTTGTGACGGCGTCAGGACGTAGCCGACTCAATGAGGATCTAGATACATCCACGTAGTGACGGCGTCATGATTACGACATGACGCCGTCGCAACAATATCTCTATATATATTAAACCAATTTTAGGGTTTCAAGTGTGTAACTTTAGAGTAAAAAAGGGGGACGAACCCTAGTTCATTTGGCAGCTTATTAGGATGATTTTTGGTCTTCAAAACCCTATTATACCTCTTTCATTTCATGTTTTAATTAAGTAAGACTATCTTAATCATTCAATATGTCTTGTTGTTTGATTCTTTATTGTTCTTGCTTTATCTTTAACATGTTTGGCTAAACCCCTTATTGTATTCATTTATGATTGTATGAAACCTAGAATGTAGATCTTAGTGGTGTTGCTTCTTGTGATGAATATGCATGTTAGGCTCAGGAAACCAACTTTTGTCTGTATTGTTGTTGATATGTCTAGGGAAACATGATTGTGTAGAAAGGATACCATCGGTAACAGTCTTCATACTACCATACCCTTAATATGGTTGATCCACTTTTAATATATATTTCAAATGCATTTAATATACTCTTGGGGGCCGGGTAATAGTCTTCATACTACCTTACTTTGTGTTTTGCCTCAACATAATATTAAATAGACGGCGGGTTCGTGTAATCTGTTCATGACATAGGAAATAATTACATAGATCATCACAAGTGTGACAAAGCAACAACACTAGGAAAAGCAATCTAGGGAGTAATACATGATTAAATGAATACAATCTTTTTATTATATTGTTATCACCATTAGCGTAGTTTATTATTTAGTTTAATAGCTAAAACCAACCAAACCTCTCAAACATATGATTTTACTGCTTTCTTATAAATATAAAAATACAAAAATAATCTTCTCTCAACCCCTAGAATTCTGTTAGACCGTGATCAAACCTTCCCAACCTATTCCCCTAGAGAACGATAACAACCCCCGAGTCTTGCCTATACTACTACTACAACGGTTAGGTACTCTGCCTAGGGAGTTGTAAAACTTCTTGTAGAAGTCCCTTATGATGACCGCATCAAGTTTTTGGTGCCGCTGCATGGGGAATAGTTAGGTTTTGATCATAGTTTAACTTAGTTCTACTTGCTTGAATCCTTTCAAGTGAGAATTTTATTTTCGTTATATTAGCTTTCTTATAGTCTATCTTTTCTTTGTGTTATTTGTTTCGTAACCCATTCTCGTCAACCACCATGGGAGACGAGAATCCTATCCGTACTCTTGGAGACTACTCCAAACCTATCCACGAGGGTTATAGGCATACCATTAAGCTCCCCCATAGATGGGTAATCAACGTGTACCTCTTGATCACACCATCCGTTGGTCGCAAACTTAATGCATTATTCCACGGACTTCGGTCCGAGGATCCAAACCAACACCTCAAGGATTTCCTAAAACTTGTGGACTCACTTAACCTTGACGATGAAAACAGGGAAAGAACTCGTCTGCATTTATTTCAATTTTCCCTTCGCGATCAAGCTAGCAATTGGCTTGAACGTCTTCCAGCAGGATCCATCACCACATGGGAGGATCTTACTACTCGTTTCCTTGCTCAATTCTTTCCACTAGGAAGGCTCGTAAAACTCCGCAATGATATCCTGATGTTCCAACAACATTATAGAGAATCTCTATCAGAAGCATAGACTCATTTTAAGGACTTACTACAAAAATTCCCTCATCATGGCATCGACCTTTGGCTCCAAGTCTAAATTTTTTTATGACCATGTCAATCCCGTCACAAGACGAACCATTGACCAATCAATCGGTGGTAAGCTTCGTGACCGAAATGCCAAAGAATCCTAGGCATTATTAGAGGACCTCGCCCTCTATGACAACAAAAGTTGGAATGACCCAAGGGATTTTGCTAAGCCGGTCAAGGCAATCGCTTTGCCTCAAGATGTCCCGAGTACATCCGACCGCCGCCTCATCGAGCTCAAAAATCAAGTCCAACGCTTGATGAAAGCTCATCTTGCTCTGACACAACCTACTCAAGTGAACAAAATCACTACCTCATGTAAGATCTGTAGTGGTCCTCACGATACTCGGTATTGCATGGAAGATCCTGAATGAGCCTTTGTTGAATACGCATCCTCGCGTACCTATGAAGCGAGAGGTAAGTGGTATACTTTCAAGCCTAAGCAAAACAGTCTTGGTGACACCTATAATCCATCATGGAGAAGTCACCCAAACCTTAGGTGGAGACAACCCCAAAATTCTCAAAATAAATTTTCAAACCCACCTAACCGGTTCCAACCCAACGGTTTAATCCTGAACCGTTCCTTTAACAACTGTCCTCAAAGCTTTAACAATCAATCAAATCTAGAAGGATTGGTATCCAGTTTCATGGCATCTCAAGATGTTAGACTGTCCAAGTTTGAAGCTAATTTCAAAAACAGCAAAGTGAGATGACCAACAAAATTAACACAGTGTTGAAGGCCATCACTGATCGAATAGCAAGAGCACTACCTAGCGACACGGTTAAGAACCCAAAATTGAGTACTTCCCTAGTTTTGTCTGCTCGTTCTTACCCAACAATTGATCCTCAATGCTCATCTCACCCCTCCACTTCAATCAATGCTATCAAAGCACATTCCAAGGAGGCAAACATTTCCTAAACAAGCCTGTTACGACCCGAGATGGAAATCAAAACGCAACAACCAGAAGAACCCAAACCGACCCTTAAAGATGAATTCCAGAATTTGCATCTTAACCTACCGGTTCTTGAAGTCCTAGCTTACGCTCCGATCTATAACGCTATATTCGATAAATACGTAGAGAGCTTAGAACTAGGCAAAAACGGGTCAGCATTTGTCCAAAGAGAAATACCAGTAAAGATGGAAGACCCCAGACTATTCACTCTATCCTTTAGATTAGGGGACTCTGAACCTTTTGACACCTTGGCCGATTTAGGATCGTGTGTAAACATAATCCCACTTTACCTCTCCAAAAAGCTCAACATCGGACTATTGGAAGAGACTGACCATATTTTCAGATTAGCTAACGAGACCAAATCCTACCCCATTAGAATTGTTAAAGACGTAGAAGTCTACATAGGAAAACTAAAACTATTAAATGATTTCTACATAATCGATATGAAAAAGGACCCCGAAACCCCTTTGCTAGTAGGAAGAGGATTCCTAGCTACCACCAACACAGTTATAGATTGTATGATGGCTAAAATAGCGGTAGGAGAAGGGATCACTAGGTCGGTATTCGGTGTAAAAAGAGTCAATCTAGGAGAAGAGGAAGCACCATATTGGACCACACTTGGGAAAAGGGAGTCATACAAACCACAACCTAGCTCGGATGAAGTAGGCGCATGAACCCCTTATTATGCTAAGAAGGACTTTCTAGACTTCCATTTGCCTGGAGAATGAGAAATTGCTAGGGATGCCGAGCTCAATCCTTTTTAGGATACCTTAGTGTTTAGAAGGATGGTAGAATTTTTAGGAGCCATACCCGTTAACCTTAAAAGTAATATGTGGGAATCGGAGGACCTAATTAAAAATACAATTAATT
>BQNB010090547.1:0-27116 GCA_026074375.1 Tanacetum coccineum | reverse complement strand
TTAGTTTATTTTTATGTAAAATATGACTAACAATGTTAACATGCGTAAAGTTTTATAAAACTTTAGGTATTGGGTATAATAATGGGTATTTGTTGAAGCGTAGAAAAGTTTTGGTGGTTTCGGGAATGCCTAAACATACTTTATCACGAAACGTAAACACTTTACATAACCAATAAAAATAAAATGTACAAAGTTAATAGTTATACTCTAAATAATTATCTAACACTTGCTTGATGTAAACATTTAATTGTTTGATGGCCATTTACATTGAACGATAATTTTTAGCTTACGCGATTTAACTTAACGATTTTAATTTAAAAGCAAACGCGTACAATACTTAAAATAAATAGTGAATTTATTAATGACGTGCAATGATCTTAAAACACGGGGTGTTATAGTCTTCCCCTGTTAAATGAGCCTTGTCCTTAAGGCTTAAGACGCGGCACTTAAAGACGGTGCGGTCTTGGTGAAGAGGTGTGGATATTTTTTTCTAGAATTGGTCTTCACGTTCCCATGTAAACTTAGGACCTCTCCTATAGTTCCATCGAACCTTGAAAATTGGAATGCGGCTTTGCTTCAACCGTTTAACTTCACAATCCATGATTTCGACTGGTTCCTCGACAAAATAAAGCTTGTCATCAATGTGTAGTCCATCCAACGGAACGGCTAATGGTTTGTCGGCATAGCACTTCTTCAAGTTGGATACATGAAACGTATTGTGAACCCTGCTCAGCTCTTGAGAAAGTTCAAGCTTGTAAGAAACGGCTCCAACCTTTTCCAACACTTTGAAAGGTCCAACATATCTGGGGTTTAGCTTCCCCTGTTTGCCAAAATGTACTACTCCTTTCCAAGGCGAAACCTTGAGCATAACCCTATCTCCAACTTAAAATTCCATCGGCTTACGCTTTAAATTGGCGTAACTCTTTTGTTGATCACGAGCAGCTTGAATTCTTTGCTTGATCTGAATTATTTTCTCGGTCGTCTCTTGAACTATCTCTGGACCAGTAAGTTGAACTTCTCTAACCTCGGCCTAACAAACCGGTGAATGACACTTTCGACCATAAAGTGCTTCAAACATTGCAGCCTTAATGCTAGCGTGATAACTATTGTTATATGAAAACTCCACTAATGGAAAATGGTTAACCCAACCCTTTCCAAAGTCGATCACACAAGCACGCAGCATATCCTCGAGAGTTTGAATAGTCCTCTTGCTTTGCCCATCAGTTTGCGGATGATATGCAGTACTCATATCCAAATTCGTACCTAAAGACTTCTGAAGTGACCTCTAGAAATTTGATGCGAACCTCGGGTTGTGATGACAAATGATTGAGACAAGGATCCCATGCCTCATGACTACCTCTTTCAGGTACATTCTTGCCAACTTTTCCATGGGATCAGTTTCCCTCATTGGTACGAAGATGGTAGATTTAGTACGTCGGTCAATAATCACCCAAATGGTGTCGTAGCCTTGTGACGACTTAAGAAGCTTCATGATAAAATCCATGGTGATATTTTCCTATTTCCATTGAGGTATCTCGGGTTGCACCAACAAACCTGATAGCCTTTGATGTTTAGCCTTAACCTTAGTACACGTCAAACATTTGCTAACATAGGTGGCGATGTCGGCCTTCATATTGGGCCACCAATATAGCTTCTTCATGTCCTGGTACATCTTGTCAGAACCTGGATGGATAGAGTATTTTGACTTATGGGACTCGTGCATGATCACAGTCCTCAAATTGCCATAACAGGGTAACTGACTCGCCGAAACTTACTCCTTAAAATATATATATATATAAATAAACTCAAGGATGAGAATCCGCGAGACCAAGTAAACCGGAAGCAGTATAGAGCGTTCCCGGGTCGTTATGTCCCAACGAGGCTAGAGATGGAATATCGAGTCACGAATAATGATTGGAGTTTGAATTATGACAAAGATGAGGTTATGATTTGGAACTAACACTGATAAGCAATTGTATATAAAAATAAACAAAGATCATAAGCTAGAACAAGAATAAAAACTAGGAATACTTAAAACTTTTACACTAAAGCACAAATAAAAAACACAAATAAACTTTAAGGACAAAATCATATAGGCTAAACTAACCTAAATAAGCAATTACAAAAAGAGCAATTAAGCTTAAAAATTTAAACAAGATAAACCCACAGTAACTAACAACATACCTAACAGTTTTAACTACCAGTATTAACTTGAAGTTAGTACTGCTAGGCTAAAGTTAGTACTGTTAGCTTAAGGTTAGTACTGCTAGGCTAACAAGACTTAAAGAAATAATAAATAAGGAAACAAGCTAAAACAGAAGTTTACCTAACCTTAATAAGCACTTAGTAATTGGAATAAGCAACTAGAATAAACTAAAATGATAAATAAGTTACAAAACTAAAACTGATAAACTCTTAAAATACTTTGAAAAAGGAAAATAAGCTTAAATAAGCTTAACCTCTTAAAGAGAGTAAAGGAAAATAGTTTAATATACTCTAAAAAGCTAAGGAAATCTGAAATAAGCAGAAATTATAAGCTGATAAGCTAAGTTGAACAACCAGTACTAACAGTTAAGACTAACAGTACTAACTTGGAGTTAGTACAAGGTAGATTAAATAGTGCTGTTCCAAAAAGTAAACTACCAGTACTAACTTAGAGTTAGTACTGCTAGTGTGGAGTTAGTACTGTTCCTAAAATGAACTAGCAGTACTAACTTAAAGTTAGTACTGCTTGTTCAAAACAGCCTTTAACTTTTCCAAAAATCATTTTTACTAAAAACAGATTATCAAACAAAACAACAAAGTAAATACACTATAAACATTTTCAATCCATAACAAGTACTATAAAATAAGCATGAATAAATCTAGCAGTATTAACTTAAAACTAACAGTGCTAACAAATGAACTCACAATCTGAGTATAGTGAGAAAAAGAAGAGCCTTTACCAACACCCTTGCTCAAAACAGGGTTAAATCAACAATCTACAAAGCTCTAGCCTTGTATACCAACAAGCTCGTGTGAGTCCATAAGCCCATCCAGAACTCTGCTTATCATCCATAACATAAGCTTGAGGTGTATTGAGAGTGATTTTGTATGATTTTTCTTTTAACTACATATACTTTTAGATTTACTGATTAAGGTAAACATAAAACAAGCTGTACTGATTTGCTTTTTGAAACACAACAAAACAATATAAGTAAGTAACCTTAACACTTGAAATTGTGATATTGATTTAAAACTCAAATTGCATTAAAACTTGAAAGTTTTACAAGCTGAAAGTAAAAGCAGTAAAAACTGAAATTAAGCTAAGTTATTCTAAAATTTAACTAGTTTTTTTTTTCAAAGGCTTACAAAAAGCTCTATTTATAGCCGAAGTCTTGGACTTGCAGCTTGTGCGTCTTTGGAGAGAGCAAGAAACGTAAGTGTGCTTGTTGTGTGAGTGAATCCAAAGCCAATAATCCCAGCCGTTGATTTCATTTGTGCTTCCTTTGGAGTCAATCTTATACCATTGAAAGACACTTGGAAAGGTGAGGGGATTGCAACATGGCTTTTAAATTTAACAACTGGGGGGGCGTTGGTAGTAGGGGGAGGATGAAATGATTTAGCTAGGAAGAAGTGGTTTGCAGAGAAAAGGTATGGGGCGCCTATAACAACCCAGTTGTAACAGGGTTTTGGGCGGGAAAGAAGACTTTTTTGGGGAGTTAGCACAGCATTGGTCCCCTGATGATTTATAACATAAATGCAATATTCTACTTGTTGGCAACTTTGACGACCCTTTGTCTTTTTAATCTTTTGATAAATAATAACAAAACTTTAGCTTGGCAGTTTTAGAAGCCCCTGCAAGTTGTATTTTCTTTTTAAGCGGATGACTATAGACTTTGACTTGACTTGGTCCTTTCCTTCCCGTGCTTGGATTGTTTGTGTTTGGCTTTCTTTTTGTTCCTTTTCTTGAATATCCGTTTCCTGCACAATACAAATGCAAAACAAACATATATTTGGCAGTTTTTTGTCTGTTTTTGGTTATTTAAGCTCATTTTTGAAGGTAAAAGATATGTGTAATTAAGCACATATCATAACCAACTCACCACTCCTGCCAATTAAAGCATATGAGTTCCATCCGCACATTGGTTCCAACTTCTAACTTCCTCCATGCTAATTCTTTAGATCCTTAGAATTTTCAATCATCATACTCCAACATCTTCGTATCTTTATGTTCTCTTGTTTCCGTGCTTCATTGAGCTTTCAAATTTACTTAGAGGGAAGGTCCAAACCAATAAGTCAATGACTAAGGCTCGAACATCTTTAATGGCTCTTATTCCTCTTTGTCCCTGCTCAAAAAGTAGCATCAAACAATCATTTTCCCCCCCTTTTTTTTCCTTTCCCGGTGAAAACGAATCTCACAATCGAATCACTAAGCAACTCTAACCAACGAGACGTTGCCCTCATGTTCAACTCTTCTGATTTAGATGTGCTTAGTAAACGTCTTATGAAATCAGTGAACACACCGTACACTTAGGGTTCCATACAAATAGTGTCTCTAAAATTTTAAAGCAAACACTACTGCTCCAAGTTCCAAATCATGAGTCGTATAGTTTTTCTCATGAATTTTCAATTGGTGTGATGCATAAGCAAATCACCTTCTCTCTTTGCATCAACACAGAGCCTAAACCTTTAATTGAAGCATCGCAGTATGCGATAAAATCTTGCTAATTAAAAAAATCTTATCTTTTGCTAACCTTCATGTAAAGCCAGAATTGGTGCACTACACAACTTCTGCTTCAACAGTTGAAACGCTGCTTCTTATTTGTCATCCCAAACAAAATTAACCTTATTCTGAGTAAGCTTGGTCATTGGTTTAGTGATCTTCAAAAATCCTTTGATGAATCTTTAGAAAATAACCCTAGCAAAGACCTAAATAAGAACAATCTCCGTTGGTGTCTTAGGAGATGCCCAATCTTTTATGGATTTGATCTTGGCGGGATCCACGTGAATGCCTTGACTATCAATTACGTGGCTGAGAAATTGTACCTTGGGAAGCCAAAATTCGCATTTAGAGAATTTATGTATAACTCCTCTTTCCTTAGACAATTCTAGAATTGCCTTAAATGTTCTTCATTAGTCGTGGTGTGTCCTTCTTGTTCTTGGAGTAGATGAGAATATCATCGATAAAAACATTCAAAAATTTATCCAAAAATGGCTTGCACACGCGGTTCATGAGATCTATAAATACCGCTGGTGCGTTCGTCAAGCCAAATGGCATAACTTGGAACTCATAATGACCATATCGAGTTCTGAATGTGCCGTTGCTTCTTTCAAATAATCTTCTTCCCGTACTAGAAGCTGGTGATAACCTGATCATAAGTCTATCTTAGAATAAACACTGGATCCTTGTAGCTGATCAAATAAATCATCGATCCTTGGGAGTGGATAACGATTCTTCACCGTTAGCTTGTTCAGCTCTCGGTAGTCGATACACATTCGAAACGATCCATCCTTTTTTTTGACAAACAAGACTGGAGCTCCCCAAGGTGAGGAACTGGGTCTTATGAAGCCCTTGTTAGAAAGTTCTTGGAGTTGGTCCGACAATTCCTTCAATTCAGATTGAGCTAATCGATAAGGTTCTCGTGCTACAGGTGCAGCACCAGGTATCAAATCTATTTGGAGTTCCATTTGTTGAGTCGGAGGGAGACCCGGCAAGTCTTCAGGAAATACTTCAGGAAAATTTCAAACAATCGGTACGTCCTCAAGTCGCTTCTTCTCTGACTTGTCTTCAATCTCCTTTGTAGTAACATGTGCCAAAAAGATAGGACATCCTTTTAGCATGTACTTCTGCGTTTTAGTGCATGAGATAGTTCAAAATGAGTCTCTGTTTCCTTGATCCGCTCCCGGTCACTTTAGAACAAATCCAAAACGTTTCATTTCCCTAGGGAATACGAATGACTTTCTTGGCACAAACAATGACGGCTTGGTACTTTGCCAACCAATCCATACCGATTATGACGTCAAAACTATAATAGCCAAGTTCTAACGGGCATTAAGTTCTATGTTGAATGGGTTGATTTAAGAAATTTAAATGTACAAACCCCGAATGATAGCGTATTAAAAACCTAAGATTCTTCTCTCTCGATCCCTCGCTAGTTTCAAAATCATAATAAATGATCTAAGGTAGATGGGGTGATATTAATTTGGGAGCTAAATGTAGTAGACACAAAGCTTCTATCAGCACCAATATCAAATAAGATAGAACCATAGCGGTTGTTTAGAAGGAACGTACTCGTAATGACGTTTGAGTCTGGGTTTATCCCTACACGGCCTACCGCATACACTTTCGCTGGAGCATTGCCATTTCTACCTTGGTAACCACGGTTGTTGTTTTTCAGCTTTGGATAATCCCTCTTGAAATGTCCTTGGGCTCTACATTCATAGCGAGTAGATTTCTAACCTGCCCAGTGCCCCTCTAATTGTTAGCAGCATTAGCATTTGTAGTACTCCTATAGTCACGAGCCAGATGGCCAACTCGGTTGCACTTGTGGTATTTTGGAGCACATAGACCGTCATGGTGATAGTTTCATTTTGAGCATAGAGGTTTGGATCCTACGTAAGGTTTCTTCTCACCAGATCCTACAGTGTAGGCCATGCCAGTGTTTTGCCTCTTGTTTTGTTGTTGTTGTTATTGGTTATCATCTTGCTTTCTTTTGTTTTCACTCTGTCGTTCAGCAAAAGTACGAAATTTCTTATCCATCACTTCAGTTGCTATTTCAATCGCCTCTTGCATTGTCTTAGTCCTTGATGCTACCATACTTCTGTAGATCATGTCGGGAAAACCACTGACATATCTCTAAATCTTGTCTGATTCTTTAGGAAACATTCTAACACACAACAATACCAATTCCTAAAAACGTTGGTTGTAACTTATCACGTCAGTATGTTTCACCTTCAAATTCCACAACTCAGCCTCGAGCTTCTTAATCTTGCCCCTTGGGCAGTACTTGTCAGTCATCTTCTTTTTTAGGTCTGCCCAAGTCATTGCATACGCAACATCAAGAACAACAGTCCTAACGTGGGAGTTCCACCATGTTAGCGCACCTGCCAGAAGAGTACAAGTGGAAAACTTGATTTGGTTTTCCACATAGCAGTTGCTTATACTGAACACAGTTTCCATTTTCTCAAACCATTAAATCAATTTGACAACTCCTTCTGTGCCTTTGAAATTTAGAGGTTGGCACTTCATGAAGTCTGGGTAAGTACACTCTCTAGCAACTTGTTTTGTCCTTATAACACCCGTTCCTGAATTATGGCCATCATCGCCATTCATGTTTCTGTCAGCATCACGTGCTGCCAAAGCATCGGTAACACCTTGGTCGATCATTGCCTTAAGTTGGGCATTAGTCACAGAACTAGTGGCAGTGGTATCGACAGGGTTGGCTCTGGTGGTTCTTTTTGGTGCCATTTTCTTCAATCGTAAGAAAATATAATACCCGTTAGATTTCATAAAATCATAACTATGACCTGACATATACATAATAAATAAAGTAAGATCACATGACACAGTGAAATGTACAACTGAATTGAAATTAACAATGGTGTAACTAAATCGACATTTATTCATAATAAATTCAATTACAGACATGACATAATACATCCTTTCCATATATAATCTGGAAACATACATGACCTGATTCGGTTACAAAATGATCACTACCCTTAGGTTACAAAATGAAATATAAACAACCTAAAGCCTTACTGGCTGGGAGTTCCCCCGTAATACTTAGTAGGCTAATATAACATAGCTACAACATAACCAATCTAAGAGCTACTACCGCCCTCCTTCGGTATCTCAGGCTACGCTGGACCACTAGCGGGTTCCTACTGTCCCTGTAGTGCTGTCACCTATGTCTGCAGTGTACTCATCAATCTTAGTGTCTCCACAAGATGTGCTTGTCGAGCGCAGTCTGCTGCTCACAAAGCTGCAATCTTCGTCTGCTATGCCAATACAGTAGTACTCAATGCTCTTAACTCAGAACGGGCGGTGTCACTAGCATCCATCGACCATCCCCAGGCCTCACGAGAAAGTTTAGCCTCTCTCTCCATGAGTAAGGCAGTGCGAGCATGAGCACGTCTATCTCTAAACAGCATGTTGAGCCGACCGCTCATCAATGACATGTCATCATGTGCATCATCCAGTCTCACATATATCTTATATGTATCATGTCTAACAGTAGTGACAAAATCTGTCATCCACTGACTCAGTCCTGCTACATCAATCGCAGCTGGTGTCTCCTGCATGTCCTCAACCATGTCATCCCAAGTGTTTGTAATCCCATAACCAACATATCTCTCAGGGTCACGTCTGATCTCATCATCCAAAGTGGCAAAACACCATTTATCCGCCTAAAACTCTAGTAGGATCTTGCAGTGGCGTGACAGTGAACTCTCACCAACCTTATATCTCAGACCTAGAGCAATATACAACCTCTTCCAAGGTGGTAAACAAACCTCGGGCCTGTCCGCTCTACGGTCAGTAGAGGGTAAAAGCAAAGGTGGTGATGGTATAGGTAACAGTATAGGTAGAAGTAGTGGTGTCCCTGATGGTGGTGTCTCTGATCGAGATGCTAAGATGTAGGTGGATGGTGCAGCAACTCTCATCATAGCCACATATGCCCTGGTATATGAGAGTATGATAGGTGGTGGTAGTGGTTAAGAATGATGAAGTGGAATGGTGACTCAGCACTTTGCCGGATCTAGCAGCTCTGAATCCCATATGGATATAAGTCGGATCGAGGTTCGTGGTGGAGGTGATACAGGTATAAGGTGGTGATATTAAGCAGTGGTGGTTAAGGCAAATCTGAGGTAGTGGTGATGTCCATGGGGGAGAGTGGTGATTGGAGGATGTGATGGTAGCACAGAAGTCTGGCAAATATCTACCTCAGAACCAACTGTGTAGTGGTCATCTCGATAGACATCCTAGCAGTTAACAGGTGTACAAGTGGGTGGGACCGTTGTCAACCCAGAGGCGCGGTGCTCATCCTCTCCTCTTCCTCGTCCTGCCTCAAAATCCATCATCATCATCCTCGTATCATTGGATGAATCATCATCGTCATCGTCATCGTCTCCATCTTTTTTTTTTCGTTTTTTTTTTATAGTCTGGTAGATAAATCACAGGTCCTCTCAAGATCCTTCTAAGGATCCTCCTCAGGATCCACCTCATCTCCTTGGTACTCAGAGTTGCTAGGTATCCTGGTGAGTCTGGAGAAGTGAAGTCAGCAGCAGGCGTGGCATTGTCGGCTGCTCTCCTCGTGGGAAATACCTCATCCTCCGATGACATAAACTCTAGATATACAAGCTTAGGAACAAACTCTGGTGAAAATGGTGCCTACTCTGGCTCCTCTGAGCCATGTACATAATCAGGAGATGGTGGGCTAAATTGGGCTACTACCATAGCATATGTGATCTATGCATCTCGAGTGGTTCATCGACTCGGAGATCTGATGGTCTAACAAAACTCCTAATAGAAGGATACCGCCGTGTAGGTGACTGTGGAATCTACGAATTCGAACATGACGGATATTGAAAGCAAAAGTAGCTTTATCATAAGTATTTTAATATAAGGACTCTTATAGTAATATACATTTATTTCATAACAGTATATCAAATCATGAATGCATCTAGTCTAATCATCATATGCAACAGCTAGTGTTATGGATGTCCCGTGAACAAAACCCCTTGTATGAATGCAATGTTTGAAAATGGTTATAGTTTCCAGCAAAAACATTTGACCTGGTTCTCTATAACCTTGGCTCTTGATACCAATCTATAACACCCTGAAATAGGGTCACAGCGGAATACTAGGGGTGGGAGTTGGGTACTTCATAGATCAAATTGCTCAAAGATATATTCAGAATACATTTAAAAAGTCGTTTTAAAAACTAATACATAGGGATATCACAAATTGTTTGTTACATAAGCCTAAGCTTTAACCTTGTTCGATGTTCAAAATAGACAAGATTTTGTTCATAACAAATGTTTCCCCAAAATGTAAATTGCAAACTAAATCTTTTATGCCACTACGATTTCCATAAATAACGTCCACCAATGTAACCCTTGTCTGTCCTCATTGATCTCCTAAGAATACATTGCTTAAATCGTCAACAATAATGTTGCGTGAATTCAATAGGTTTGTAAAATGTATAATGTAGGACGCAAGATGTCCATGATAATGAACAGAATGCAAACATTCATAAAAATGTGATTACGTTTCTTATGCTTCATGACACTATGAAGCTGGACTGTATGATTGCTTATATAACTTGCAATATTACACGTGATGATGTTCTAACCCGGAACATCCTATGTCCAACATGGTATATGTTCATTGCCCGGCATACCGGCACATTGAGTATGACTCACCCGAACGGGGATTTCAATCCTAAATAAATCTATTTATAACATTCGCGCTCACAACAAATAATTGACAGTTCATAATAATGGACCCAGAGGGTTATCGCTACTTAGGCAAACACGTAATCGTAATGTAAAATGTCCACTTGCGTCCAATTGTAAAACATGAATATGTTTCTCACCTTAAAAATTGTAAATCATTGTAAATGTAAAACGTTGGGCTATGAACTCACCTCGAGTGAATGATAATCCGAAAATGCGTCACAATAATGATCGAATGCAACCTAATTAAGTATAGGTCGTATAAGTACTAAGCACTTTGATTAACTAATACCATATACAATTCTATATAGCTACATCACCATCTAACTGCGTTTATTAAATCATATTTATAAAGTAAAAACGTTTATAAATATCTCTTTAGTTAAAACGGCGTAACTTTATCGTTTTAAGTCCGTTTCTTATGTTTCTTATGTCCACCCTTTCGTATTAAGATGATGTATCAAAATATTACATTTTCAATATTTGAGTCCTCTAGTGAATAGTGGTTTTTACTGTTCATATACTTTTATAAAATTAATCGTCGTAAACTCGTAAATGTTGTATTTTATTCGTTTTAACTCTGTTTTTAGTGATTCTTTCGAGTACGTCTTCATAATTAAAAGTTCTTTCAAACTAATGATGTTTTCAAAATACATATATATGTTGTGAACAGTAACTTTTAAAAAATTATTTTTATAAAAGTATTTATTATCGTAAACTTGTGTAATTCATAACTCCTTCGTTATTGATCATAAAATTAACCATTTGTATATATCAGAAGTGAAACTTAAAAAGTTTTTATAAAATTTCTTTTATAAACGCGTTTATTTTCATGTAACTTGTAAATTACGTATCTCCTTCTTTTTAAATCGGTTTTTCTAGTTTCTTACATTTTTAGAATCCTCATGAGATGTAGTATTTTATAAAAAAAATGGATGCTTTATATTCGAATTTCAAATAGAAGGTTTTGGTCATTTTTTAAAAATAGGTTTAAAACTTGATTTTATACTTTTTAGTTTAGCCATGTTGTTACAAGTCTATTACAACACTTAATATCACATATCTTTCATACTTATGGTCCTTAGTTCATCATTTGTCTATATATTGTCCAAGAATAACAAGATCCATATGTCTAAATACCTAATTGTCTATAATCTTTAATAAGTATACTTTTTAGGTACTCGTTTATATATACTTTTTATACATAAATCACACTTATATAATGTATATTCTTCCATTGTCACATGTTCTTAACAACAATATAGCACATGACAAAGTATATCATACCATGATCATAAGTAAAAATTCCATTTTTCATGTAAATAAGTTTCCTAGATGGTGATTAACTATACAAACATTATATATGCATAAAATCATGAATGTAAATAGATTAAGGTTATTAGATAACCGTAATATGATGTAGGATGATGAACAATATGATCTAAACCTTTGTTTAGCTATTTAACCCAAGCTTCCAATACCAAAGAAACCCTAATTTCAAGTAAACCCTAATGTTGAACCTTCTTGCTTTAACACTTGTAAATGCCTAACCAATCCTTCAAACCTTCTTGGTATATCTTAGATATGTTGTAGGAATACTTGTATGTGTTGTAAATAAGTTTTATAAGGATTATTTATGGTGGTGATTGGTATGTGTGTAATTAAACATACTTTTTACCTAATAACCTTAATCTATTTACATTCATGATTTTGTGTTTGTACTGTGCAGGTATTGGATATCGACTAAAAGACAAAAATCGAAGCCAAACCGGACAAAACCGAGCACGGATTTGAAAAGAGCGTGAAAAACTGAAGCCAATGGTACAAAAAGATTAAAAAAACAGAGCTCAAACGGAAATTACCAGATCGACTCGACAACGTTTGTGTATTTTATGAAGTCAAAACGAAGTCAAAGTCAACCCTGAGATATAGCATTGGAATGAGCATCGAAAACCAAAGCCGGGGACATAAATACCTTATTGGGCCAACCCGTACCCGAGTTAATGGGTCGGGTCAGCCTAATATTTATTCTATGTATTCATTAAAGCCCAATTCATATAAGCCCATTCCCCTTTTATTTAAATACCCGCTGGCCCAAATACACAAACCGGCCTAACCTTTTACACCTTACACCACTAAGGACTTCCTTTGCAATAAAGATATAAACTGGAGGGCCTTTTTTTGCCATTAGCCCAAACTTCACCCCTGCAAAATCAAACCCAGATAAACCCTACCCCTTTTTTCCCGCCATAACCAAAACCCAAAGCCCGTGACCCTCTTCACTCTCCCCAAAACACTCAATCTCACATTATCTTTCAACAGGGGAATAAACCTTCACCACTCTCCACTAATCCCTTTATTGCAACCTTGGCAATCTGTGGCTCAATTTAGGGCGCCAAAAACATAATCAGATAGGCCTAAGAGTATGGAGTGGGATCCAAAGCAATTTCTAGGGCTGCGATTGAGACTCTGAGCCTCTCACACACAAAGAACAACAAACACATTCTTGGCAGCTATAAAAGAGAAGAAGCACATTGAAGAAAGGGGAATCGAGGAGTAGTTTTAAATATTTTATGCTTCAAGTTTCATATTTCTGTCATTTTTTCCTGAATCTTATAACTTGTAAACTTTTACCTTTTTAATGAAATTTTAAAGTTATTTGCAAAATTTATCTTGTTCATTTTCTTGAAATTGTTGCCTATGTTCAGCTTCATTTGGTCTCCAATCTTGATGAAAAATTGCATGTTTATGTTTTTTATGATCTAAAGTATATCCTGGTTATGCAATAGTGGTAGTTTAATTCATTTTTATAGTTTAAAATATGCTGGAAATTTATTGTTAAGGGTGTTGGGGTAACGGCACAAATTGGGGTAAAAGTGGGTGTAAACTAACTTGGGTCTTTGGGTCACTTTTGGCTAGTGGTTCTAAGCCTATGTAACCTGTTTCATAAAGTTTTTGAATCTAAGAATCTAGTTTTTAAGATTTTTCTTTTATGTCTTATAAACTGTTTTGATAAAACAGTAACATAAGTCCTTTTAATCTAGCCTTTTTAATTTTGTCGTTAATAAGTGTTTTCAAGTTCACTATACTGCCTTTAGTCAATAATCAAGTCCCTGTGGTTTCTTTGTGTCTTTCCAAAAATATCAAATGTTGTTAAGTTTTTTAGTGAAACTGCCAAATTTCAAGTCCACTTTATAGATGGTAAACTAGTTTTTAGCTTCTTGTTTTTTGTGCACTAAACTCATTAAGGAGCTTTTTTTGTGTCACAATCTTTTTTAACGAATTTAAAATTTTAAGCTTATTTGCCAGCTTATTGATAAGCTGGCTTTTAGCTCCTTTTTCCTTTGTAAATCTCCCCTGGTGCTAGAAGCTATTTTCACAGCTTATTTTTATAGCTTTTACTTGGTCAAACTTTATTTTTCTTGGCATTTTTAGGAAGACCATAAGCTATTCTATAAGCCTTAGTTGCCTTAAGCCCTCAAGGACAACACTATATAGATGATTATTTTTAAAAGCCATAAGTTAGGCCAAAAAGAAGTTTGTAGCTAGTGATGTTATGAGCTTATATGCTTATTTCTGCTCTATGCCTCTTTTTCCTTGGCTTATTTCTTTATTGCTTTAGCTTATTAGTTGTTAGATTTCCTCTGCCTTATCTTGTTTTAATCTCTCTTAGCTTAAGTGTGCTTAAAATTCCATAGCAGTTAGCTTAGGATTAGGATTTAGCTAATTAGTTAATATAGTATAGTCTGCCCTTTTGATGATTTTTTTTCTAGCTTTTTTGTATTTCAAAATCAATTTCATTTGTTGATAAATGTAGCTTGTTGGTTTAGCTTGTTAGGGGTATAAGCCACTTGGGCTTTAGTTCCTATTTGACAGCTCATAATTAAGCTTGAAAAGCCCATCATAGTTTTTTTGGGCTTAATATTCTCCCCTGGTGCTGAAATAGCTTGTTTGAGCTTTCCTGTTTGTTTTTCTTGTTTCCCATTAAACTTAAGTGCTTATTTAGTGTAATTTTGAATTTAACTTTGCTTAATTTTTGCTATTTTTTTGCTTATTCCCCTTTTTCTAAAACTAGCAGTACTAACTTGAAAGTTAGTACTGCTGAGTTTTATAAGCCAATTTCTGCTTATTTTGTTGTTCATTTTTGCTTACTATTTGTCCCTGGCTGCTTATTGGCTTGTCTTTATTCCTGTGATTGATTTTCCTTAACTTTCATTTGCTTAATTGTGCTTAAAAATCTAAAAGAAACAAGCCCATTTCAAGCTTAAACCATATAAGCAAACTGTCTGTTCTTTTTAGCATTTTCTAGCTTATTTAGAAGGTTTCAAAAATAGTTGTACTTTTATAAAATACTCAGCTTAATGTGTTTAAGAGGTTTGTAAAATAAAAAAAAGTGTTACTGTAGCAAGTCAAAAAAGAGAGGCCCAGGACTCGAACCTGCGACCTCACCCTCAACACACTGCACACTCTACCGCTGTGCTACAATAGCTCATCCGGTAGAGTGTGTTTTCACACTTTATTTATACACATTTTTGGCCCAAACAGCCATAAGCTGTTTTTGCTTATTCGCAGCTTATTGCGATAAGCTGTGTGAACAATCGCATTTTTCATAGGATCCTTTCAACCTTAGCTAATTTGTGTAATTTTTTTAGATTTTTTTATAAACAGTTAGTATTTTTTATAATTAATTTTCATTAAAAACTTAGAAAATTCATAAAAATTAAAATATTAATCAGAAAAATATAAATCTTTTTTCTAAAATTTTCTTTTATTACATAGTTTCTAGGAAAAATATTAGTGTTTTCATAGGGTCGTTTTTACAACTTTTCATTTTTTAAAGAACGGGATTCGATCCCGTTCTCGTTCTTTCTCGTTTTTAGCTCAAAACACCTCCGTTTTTGTTCTAGTTTTTTTTATTCTTCATATTTAGTCATTTTTAGCTCATGTAAAGTAAATAATTTACATTAGGGTTAAAATTAGATAATTTAGGTTTTTAGCTCACGTTTTTACGTCACCGTTTTAGGATTTAAGTTAAATTGCTTTCGTTTTAGGTTTTCTTTTGCTTGATTTTGCATTTTTACTTGTAGTAATAGAAAATCTATCATAATCTTGTCATATTCAAACATCGATTATCAATTCGTCATCCGATTCTCCATTGCACACCTCGTTGGGACATAACGACCCGGGAAATCAAACTTCCGGATATATATTGATTCTATTTGTGAATTCTTAACCAATCCCTAGCTAAGGGTATTTGGTTGATTGTTTGCCTATATTATATATATATATATAATATTGAACGAATCAAATTTTGGCGCCGTTGCCGGGGAGGCTGTGAACGATTATCGTAACGTTTGACAATTTGTGTTTGAATTTGTGAATATTTCTTCTATCTTTATAAAAATATAAAAAATACAAAAATATTTTTCATTTTCTTTTATTAGTATAATTATCATATAAAACCCAAAAAAAAAGGTAAAAAAAAATTTATCCATAAAAAGAATTAATAAATAAATTCACCAAGTTGGTAAAAGAACACCAACATATAATACTTTCCATTGAAGTATTATCCATCAATAAGTTCCCGAACAAAAGATTCAAAAACTTGCCATTTGTGTCACTTACGAGGTACGGCTCACCTTGAAAAGTTAAACAAGCTATAAAGTGGGTATAAGGCGGGTTGTTCCAAGGAACTACGACCCTAAAGGAGAAAGGTTCTTAAAAGTACCGTGCTTTCCTTCTCCTCCGCTCACCTGTGCGTTTATCTTTTTAAGAGCTACCGTGAAGTAAGTCGATTATTTGGTTGAAGTTGTCCTATCTCGTTGTCCGTTAAAATAAATTGTGAATAGATTATTGAAAAACCAAAAAAAAAAAGGGCACTAACGTTATCATAGTAAACAAGAGTGGCAGTCGATAGAGGAGAATGTAACTCACGAAGTAGATTGCGAAGCCATGCAGTCTTTGTGACAACGTTAGCAACACCACGGTATTCAACTTCGGCACTGGAGCGAGAGAGGGTGTGCTGACGTTTAGCTGACCAAGACAAAAGATTATCACCCAGAAAAACACAATAACCTGAAGTAGACCTGCGTATAGAGGGGCAACCTGCCTAATCAGCATCAGTATAACCAACCAGAGAAGTAGTAGCGGAAGCATTTAACTGGAGACCAAAGTCAACAGTCCCTCGAACATAGCGCAAGATACACTTGAGAGCAGCAAAGTAAGGCTCCCTCGAATCATGCATATAAAGGCAAACTTGCTGAACGACATAAGATAAATCTGGATGTGTAAATGTAAGATACTGTAGTCCCCATGCAAGACTGCGATATAAGGTGGGATCCTGAATAGGAACACCTTCCGGACCCAGTTTAAACTCTGTATCAACGGGTGTTCGAGAAGGGTTACAATTAACCATGTGAGCTCGCTCAAGAAGCTAAAGAGCGTACTTCCTCTAAGACAAAAATAAACCTGTAGAAGAACGATCCGCAGAAATACCAAGAAAATAATTTAGTGCCCCTAGATCAGTCATGTCAAACTCCTTATGTAAGGAAGCTATAATATGTTGTAGTAATGTTAGAGAGGGAGCAGTAAGAATAATATCATCCATATAAATGAGAAGATAAGCAACCTGAGAACCCTGTCGACATATAAACAAAGAAGAATCGCAATGACTGTGATAAAATCCAGCCTGTGTGGCATAACTTGCAAACCGTTGAAACCAAGCACGAGGTGCTTGTTTAAATCCATACAAAGATCTTTGCAAAAGACAAACATGATGAGGGTATCGAGAGTTAACAAAACCAGGAGGCTGATGCATGTACACAGTCTCAGATAAATCACCGTTAAGAAAAGCATTCTTAACATCTAGTTGGTGTATCGGCCATTGGAGAGACACGGCAAGACTAATGACTGTGCGAATAGTAGCCTGTTTAACAACCGGACTGAATGTCTCATCAAGATCCACACCAAGTTGCTGACTACTACCGTTAGCAACCAATCGAGCCTTATAACGGCTCAAAGTCCCGTCAGCATGAAACTTATGCTTAAATAACCACATAGAGCGAACCATATTAACACCAGCAGGCCTTAGGACAAGTAACCAAGTGCCATTCTTAATCAACGCATTATACTTATCATACATAGCATTACGCCATTGAGGATCTTTTAAGGCGTCAAATGGATTTTTAGGAATAGGAGAAATAGAAAAGGTGTTTAGGGACAATCGATCAACAGGTTTGACAATGCCTGATTGTGACCATGTGATCATGGGATGAGTGCAAGGTGGAGCATTAACATGTTACGGAGAAGGTTAGTTTTGGGGTTGTTCATGTAAATGGAATGGTGGTAGGTTGTTCGTAGTTTGTTGGGAATGTTGGGTTGGCATGGTTTCTAGAGGAGATAGGGCAGGTGAAGTTGGGCCCTGGTGAAAAAATGGGCTGGTGTGGGAATGTTAGGAGATTGTTGGTCAGTTGGGCCATGGGAAATGGGTTGCACATTAACTGTTTCTGGATGTTGGGTTTGTAAAGGAGTGGTATTATTAGTAGTGTGTGGCGTGTGATTTAATGCAAGAGAGGTAAGGAAGGGGGAAGGCAGTGGATCAAGAAAGTCATCAGATGGTGAGGTGGAGGGTGTCATAGATTGATAAGGAAATTGGGTTTCATCAAAGGTGACCTGCCTAGACAAAATAATTTTGTTTGTTTTGAGGTCTAGACATCAAAAACCATGATGGTAGGTGGGATAGCCTAAAAAAATGCATGGAGTAGCACGTGGGGCAAGTTTGTAGAGGGAGTGAAGGTGAGGGTAGCATAGACACCCAAATATTCATAAACAGGAGTAATCGGGTTGTTTGTTAAAAAGGCGTGTAAAAGGGACTTCTTTGTTGATTGCGATAGATAGAAGAAGGTTTAGTAGATAGGTCGCCATGTGAAGAGCTTCGACCCAAAAGGTGGGAGGGAGATGTGCTTGAAATTAAATAGTTCGAATGATATTATTGATTGTGCGTATCATTCGTTCTGCCTTGCCGTTTTGTTGGGAGGTTTTTGGGCAAGAGAATCATAGTTGAATGCCATTTTTGGGAAAAAGGGTGTGGAGTCGGTTATTATCGAACTCACCACCATGATCACATTGGAAACTTTTTATTTCGCATTTAAATTGATTTTTAACATAAGTACGAAAATGCAAAAATTTATCAAACATGTCAGATTTGGAACGAAGAGGATAGATCCATAGATAATGAGAGAAATGATCAAGAAATAAGACATAGTATTTAAAACCTCTAGAACTAATAATAGGAGATGTCCATAAATCAGAATGAATAATATCAAAACAATGTTCAACAATAGAATCCGAACTATGAAAGGGAAGCTTCATATGTTTGCCAAATTGGCAAGCGTGACTATGTGAAGACTTTTCTTTATTACATGAAATAAAATGACTAAAGACAAGCGAACGTAGCACTTGATCACCCGGATATCCGAGGCGTTGATGCCACATGGAAGCACTTATCGAGAGAAAAGCAGTAGGAGAAGTTGACGGCTTGGTAACTGGATAGAGATCGCCTGAACTGTCACATCGAAGGAGGATGTGACGAGTCAAGTAATCCTTCATAGAAAAAGCAAAGGCATCAAATTCAATAGTACAATTATTGTCCCTACTGAACTGACAAACAGAAATGAGATTTTTAATTATATTGGGGGTTACCAGAACATTATGAAGATGAAGTGGGCGATGATGGGAAGGAATAATGCCATGGCCGGTGTTGGTGATGGGAATAGACTTGTCGTCACCAACGTGAACAGATGGAAATAAGCGTTTATCAAAAATGGTACTTAAATTACTTGCATTAAAATTTAAATGAGAAGAGGCACCTGTATCCATGTGCCAAGTTAGGTCTTGCAGCGTCATAGTGCTAAACGCACTTGGTAAAGGAGTAGGTTGCGCAGCTTGGTATGGGGGTAGTAGCTGGGATCATAAATGGCTAGGAGCGGAACCGAGTACACACCTTGACCGAGGGATGCGGCACAACTTTAATGCATTTGTGGGCAACATATTAGGCCACGGGTCTGACGTTGCTGTTAGGGCTAAGGTAAAGTACAGTAGGGACTGGTGTACACAAATTTCCTGATGATGCCTGCCAGGTAATGGACGATCGGTTATAGGCTTGAGTAGCCATAACCAAACCCTTTGAGGAATAAAAGATTTCCATTCGAGAGTTACCAGTTTACACACAATTGACCATGATTGTTTTTCTCATTATGAGTGAATTGATGCTTTGGGGGGGGTGGTGTAGTAGATACTATATTCTCCCATGTGATAGACGTGATTGAGATTTAAGGTTTATAGAAAATAAAAAAAATTTAGACGTGAGGGAGATAATTGGAGGCAAGATAGGGACAATTATTTGGAGAGATTTTAGGATGGAATCAGTTTTGCTCTGATTAACATATTGGAAGGCAAATTGATTTCCTTGATTTCATTCATCAATAATAACCGTATATATAATACTACATGGAGAATTCTAGAAACTAACATGGGCTAGGCCTACAAACATATAATGGGCCGAATGCAAATAATATAGATAGCTAGACAAATATAACGACTAATAATAAGAATGTGTGTTTTAGCACACATCAAATTCCCTCACACTTAGCCATTGTTGGTCCTACGCGCAATGTTTATATAACACACCCGAAAAGAAATAATTAAATCCCCCTTTAACTTATGACCCCTCACATCAAACAAGACTAAAAATGTCTATTAAAAGGGTCAAAAATCATTTATTTTGAAAATGCCCCTGTTTTAACCACTTATTTAATAATAGATAAAAACTAAGATATAATTTTTATAAAATTTATTTAAAAAGGCTTTAAGAACGGGATTTCGTCATCCTTGACTTTTCACAATCCTCAAACTAAGCTTAAAACGAAATCATAGTCAAATATAAGATTAGATGCTAACACTACTCATAAATGCTAATTGTATACGCATTAGCCACTTTTCGCTCCCTTATTCCTAAATCCTCTAAGGATTTTATTATTATTATTGGTGACAAATAAATTATGTCCTTATTATCATAAAGTTACCCGGTTTAGATCATAATTAGTTTGAAATCATTTCCTAAAGAGACGATATAGTGAGAATAAGGTCCACATTAAGGTTCTAATTTCACATAATTTATGAGTTATCCTTTTTATTTCATCCGAAACAACTCAACTATGAGTCCAGAGATGGAGGCTTTATTTAGATAACCTCAGAGTCAAAATTTGGCTTTATTATTATTATTTATTATGCAACAATATTAGCCTTCGGTCCTTTAAACAACTGCAACATCGGGCGTCTTAACCGCCAGAGCGAGTAGTCTTATTTCGACCTTTGAAATTTCCTCTATCTTTTTGAAGACTGACACATCGGGCGTCCTAACTGATAGAGCCAGTAAACTTTTATCAGTCTCGGATTATTATTATTATTATTACTTGCACCCTTTAAACGACTACAACATCAGGCGTCCTAACCACCCGATTTAATAAGCTAAAGAAAATAATCAAATTCTATCTAGCTTATTAAACCCTTAAGCTCCACGCCACATGAGTAGACCGGTACTAAAAACACAAAATAAACATAAAAATGTTATATTAGAAAAATAATACAACTATCACTTGAAATATCAAATTCTGCTTAATTCTAGTGCAGGCCCAGTTCCAGTTTTATTCCAACAGACGCAGACTAATGATCATATAAAACGTAGGCCTAACTTAGTAACAAAAGCATCCTAAGCGATGAATAATGAAAGCCCACACGAAGCCCAAATAATAATCTATATGCAAACCCAGATACAACTTTAAATAAGCAGCCAAATATATCAATAAGCACCAAATAAGCTAACACGAATAAGCTAGAGTATACGATAAGCTAACAGAATAAGCCATGATAACAATCATACGAACAACTTATTTCAAATAAGCAACGAGTAAGCAATTAAGACAACAAATCCTAACGAAAACTAAACTAAGCTAAAACCGAATAAGCACTAGCAATTCTAAACGAGACGAATATCTTATAAGCACTAAAAGAGTAAAACTAATACTCGATCCCTTCGTCTCAAATTTATTGTCTCCCTACAAAAACACACAGTTTAAGAAAAGTGCATTTATTACTGCTTTCTTTTTCGTGCTTTTTACAGAATAACAGTTTTACCCTTAGCTAATTAATTAAAGTCTTCTTTAAAGTTTTTAATATTAATTTCAAACAAGGGTAATATATTAAACTTGATCAAACTTCTCTATCTATTTTTAGTCGTGGACAATTAAATTGGGATATCCAAAAAGGAAACGTGGACCATAAAAATAAGACGGAGGGAGTAGCATTTTCAATGCACAAATTTACAATAGCTTTTTACTAATTATAAAAAGCTTTTTGAAAAGGTTTTTTTGTATACATTGAAAAGCTTTTTGCAAAGACTTGATAAACCTCAAGTCTTTGCTAAAAGACTTCTTTATTTTGTATGTTATGCATTAACTGCAATAAATGCATTAATTCTTTAAAGACTTGATGCATTAGAGATGCTCTAATGAGTGCGTATATGGACGACCTATACGAAAAGAAGAGTATTATAAAGCATGTTTATTTAGAACATCAATTTTTACATCATATACCACCTATTATAGAGGACCTATACGAAAAGAAGGGTATTATAAAGCATTTTTTTAGAACATCAATTTTTACATCATATACCACTTATTTCACATATGTTTCCAGCAAGGCTTGAACTTATAACCTCTAAGTTGGTGGGAACTCAAAAACCACTAGACCAAGGTATTATAAAGCATGTTTTTATCAAATTTTCCTATACGAATCTTTGTAAATACATGTGGAAAGTTGTTCTAAACACTTCTAAAAGTCGCCAAAACAAATTGATTTATCGTGAGAAAACTTTAGATATCTAGAATATCTTAACAAATATGATAAGGTGGTTAATCATTAAATATCATAACATTAGTTCCTGCAGTATATTAAAGAGCATTATAAAACCATACAAAACCAGGATAACCGGCTACAAGCGTTGATTGCGAACCAACCCAGTTCCAACCCGAGGTTTGAAAATCCTATTTAATGCTCGGGTAAAGACATTTAAAAGCCGGGTTGCAATTAATGCTAGCCAGACCCAGAATCTTTATACTTCTCTCTTTCTCTACGTGTCCTCATTCGTGTCCCTCTCTCAAACCACTTCTTTCTCTCTCTCTCTTTCTTCCACATATTCACAAACCCAGATCCTTCCTCAACCTTCTTCATGCCTTTTGAGATCTGGGTTCTACCGCCACTAAAAACGTTAGCCAACGCAGCTGTTTCTTCTCTCTCGCCTAACACATGATGATGATGATGAAGAAGGGGACACGATCTCATATGTCACAGATACTAATCGGAGGTGCTCGAATTATGATTTTTTATGGCAAAATTAGAGATGAAAGATGCGAGGTTAGTTTTACCTATATATATTTTGATGTTAATACTTTTATTACTTAGATTTAATTGTTGTGTTTATAGGCTTATATAGGCTTTGTATAATGGGTTGCGGTTTTTTTTGTAAAGGTTAAGGGAATTTTCTAGTGAGTCTGGGTTTATGAGGAACAACATTTCCGGTCGTGAAGGCTTTGAATGTTGTTAGAGGTAGAAAGGTATGTTGCTTATTAGAGCTGCTCATTTTCTTATTGGGTTATTGTTTTTTTTCTTAACGGGTGTTTGTGAACATGGTTTTGATGGGAGATCAATTTTTAGTTTTTTAATCTTGAATATAATTAGCTCTATAGTGTTAGCTGTGTGCCTTAAACTGGCTATATAAGCCAAAACAAACACCCCTGGTGTTTGTGAAAATGGTTTCGATTGGAGATTAGTTTATAGTTTATTTATATTGGATTGATTTGCTGGAATATGTTGAATATGATTAGCTCTATTGTGTCAATTAAGGGGTGTTTGTTTCAACTTATATAGCAAGCTTATGGCTTATATGGTTTCTGGGTTATGGTTCATAAGCTCACTTTTGTGGCTTATTTCGAAACTTTTTTACTTATATAAGCTTATCAGTTAATAATAAGCTTATATAAGCCTGTAAGTTTCAAACTAAGGCACGTAAAGTGAGGTTATGAAACATAAGCCGAAAGCCTAGATTCTCTTATGTATTTTCAGTCACTACGCTGACAAAAATCAAACACAAGATTTGAATGTGATAGGTTTCCAAATAAGGTTCAGTTTTAGATATATAGTTTGAATAATTTTAAACATGCTATAACAATCTCATCAAATATATCATTGTTTTCTTCAAAATATATAATGGAAATTTTTGTCATGTGGCATGTTTTTTAAGGTGAAAACGGTATGCTTAAAACCAATTATATCACTGCTTTTTTCCAAATAATATTTTTAAACGGGCAACTTATAATAAAGTTGTATGGGATTTCTTATCTAACTGTTGTGGAAGTAGTTTTGAGATATTTGCTTATTAATATATACTAAATTAGCAATTGTAAACATGAAACATCCCTGGAAAGTGAAAGGTAAATTATGCTTGAATCATTGATATGGAAATAGTCAGAACTTGAAGTTTGCATTCACACATTTGTTGTTACGCTGAAATTGAAAACAATGGCTCTTGGAGTTTGCCGTCACACTTTTACTGATACATTTTTTGCTGTTACACATTGCAACAGGTGATAGTAACATAGGTACAAGTATCGGCTGGCATAGTGGTGATAACAGTACATACCTGAAGCAGGGTCAACATTGTTCACTACAGGTATGCAATTAAACACTTTAAAATTGCTTTTAGTCGATGTATTCTGATCATAGGTGTTGAAGATATACAAGTTGCTTTTTCGTACAGTTGACTTCTGGATTCTTAAACTGTTTTTTGTTTTAAGGCCTGGATCCATTTCGAGGAACATACTACCATCGATCTTTTTTGTGCCGCAATAAAGCTTTGAGCCGGCTTTACTTCGGGAGTCATACATGCTTTTTATGTGAGTCCTATTCTTTTTAACTTGCAAGCATGTGCTTAACTCAACAACTTAGAAGGTAAATGTTTAGGGGTGTTCAACTGGCCAGGTTTCGGTTTAACTGACTTAATTGGCTGAACCACTTTGATCATTTTTGTAACAATCCGCATTTTCACGTCATTTTACGTCAATAAATATCCAACTATTTATTTTAAACTTTTACGCGTTCACTTTTAATTTCAACCATTTAGTTAAATCGCGTAATCTAAAAATCAACAATCAACGTAAACCGACATCAAACAAATATAAATTTACGTCAAACAAGTGTCATATTATTTTTACAAAGATTATTTTTTACTTTTCACTTTTTATTTTTATCGGTTACATAAAATGTTTACGTTTCGTAATAAAATACATTTATGCATACACGGAAGTACCAATACCTATCTATATTCCAACAAATACTCACTCTTATACCCACTACACAAAATTTATATCATTCTATCCTAATAAACCCATGTTGGTCGTCCCACATATGCAAAACACACACAAATAAAACTTAAAACTCCACTAAAGTCACTTCAAATTAATTCTTACCTTCCTTTCATCTACCATTTAAACCATGAGTCCTTTAACCTTGAGATACCCAAGCACTTATGTCCTTCCTTGTCCTCTTGCATTGCTAGACGTTCCCTTCTCCTAAGGAGGAGGAGAACACTTGTACTCAAACCACTTCTAAGACATGGTTTTAGGTAGTAGATTGGCTAATAATTCTAGTATAAAAGGGAGTTAATGCAAGATTTATTTCACACATACAACTAGCAAATTTATCAAAAGTTTCTCCCTTGTTCTCTATACCAAGTCACGGCTCAAAAACACAAACAAGAAAGTTTCATAGTTTTGATTTTACCAAGAACACAAGTATACAAGTGTTATTAAGGTTATTATATAAGGTGTATCAAGGTTATTTGGAAGCATGGGTGTTAACTAAACAAGGGTTTATTCGGATACTAAGGTTTGGCTAGGAAGTCTTGGGTTTTGTACTAAGGTTTTTGTGACATTCTTTGCATTCGTGTACCTAGCATTCAGGTATAGTAAGCTTCGAAACCTTTTCATTAATCTTGTATTTATTCTCTTTAGTCATTAGTGTTGTGCTTGCAAAGTTTTAAAACAAGAAACATTTTTTGTACAAATTACACATATTCTAATGTTTTTCAGGTTCAATGAGAAACCTATATAAAAACGTGTCATATGAAATTTCTGGGTCTGCGACCCTTTAACGGGGGTACACGAGTTGTGTCCATACCAAAAATAGGCCTCTCATGTCTTGATTTACTATATTATAAACTATGGCAAAATCTATTATTTTATGTGCATAAAAATCTAAAGTGGGTTGACTTGTATCTTGAAAACCGACGCATTTGACCTGGGTAATAGGTCGGAACTTTGGTGGGATTCATAAATGGGTTAGTAAAGAACGTGTAGGACTTGGAATTTCACGAAAATGTTGAGAAGCAAATAAGATATGTGAGTTGGAAAATGGTCATTGCACAAACTAGTTGCTTTAGTCGTTAAATGGGTTAGATTTTCATGTACTTTTTCGACCAATGAAACAGTAGGTTTGGGTTGGTTTATGGATAAAATCTTATGTTGGGTTGATTGTAATCATCTAGGAAAAAAATGGATGAAAACGGCTTTAAAACGAATAAGTTATCACTTTTGAAAATTCATGATTTTGGCTTATTTTTGTAACTTGTATTTGTGCAGAAAAATGATGACCTTTGTTGAATGTTTTAGAAAAATAGAATGAGTAATAGTTCGAAACCCTTATTGATAATAAAACTTGATAGTCGACTAGAAAGAAAAACCATTAAAAACAGGCCGTTAACAAAGTCGCAAATCGCGATTGAAGTTGATGGTTTGGCACGCTTTTTGACATTTCAACGAACACTTGGAGCGCACTGTTTCGTGTTGACTGCTTGTGTAGGTCACGACACCTAAGGGTTTAGACGCCGTTTTGACCCATTAAATATTGTCGTTTTAGAAAACTCATAGCACGACTTTTGTAGACGATCCGGTCGAGAACACGCACATATTTTTAGATTTCCGTGAGAGTCAATATCGAGTTCTAAAATAATTTCTAGAACTCTATGAAAATCACTCTTTTTAAACAATAAAAATTGTTAAGTCTTTTTTAATTAATCTTTCCAACGTCACTACTTTGGCTATTTATATGAGGCGTTTAGAGACCAAACCGTGAGTTGACCCGAACTAACTATTTAAAGTTTACCTGGCCTAGTTTCCAAAAAGTCCGACTTCGTAATTTACGGACTTATATTTAGAGCGTGACGACTCGTCAAAGTTGACTGTTTGACTAAAATTAATATTTTTCAAAAACGAATATCTTCATTATGTAATCGGAATGCAAGCACATACTAGGGAAGAAACTTCATTTAATTCATTCATATTGCACATTTAGCTTAAATATGTATTATTATCACTTATATTGCGGATAGAGTTCTTTCCTCGTTTTGCGTGCATCATTTTTCGTGCCTACACTTATTTGATATTATCTTGCTATTACTTTGAGGTGAGTTATAGCCCCTCTTTTGCTTGTTTTACATTTACTTTACAAATCTCAAGGGAGAAGACATGCTCGTTACAACTTGTTTACATATTCATTTACAATCT
>BQNB010090546.1:0-27116 GCA_026074375.1 Tanacetum coccineum | reverse complement strand
TATTATGCTTGCTAAACTAAAAGGTTATAGTTAATAGAGTAAAGTTAAGCTTGAGAGAATAGTGTAGTCACTAGAAATGCCATTTGTTGGTTTTCTAGAATAAAGAGAAATTGTTCATTATGAACTCTTCTCTCACGTAGTTGAATTGGGATTCTCTACGTACCACTATAAAATGGAAATCTTCTATGTCCACTTGTAGCGAAGTCACGTAGATGAAGAGAAGTAAGTTAGCGGGTAATAATTAATATAGAAGTAGGATTAGTTTTACATCTTACGCCGGAAAGGCATGACATCAAAACACCATGGATGACACAAACTCCCTTCGACTACGACGTTCGCCTCGACTACATGTCCACGATGAACTACGTCTATCGGAATCGTCTTATCGACCTTTGACTCCATTCTATTATTTATCGTCACGCATTAATCATCTCTCTCGCCTCGCAAACACTCTAAATCGTGACAATTAATTATTTCATCCAAAGTAATTAATCTATTCAATCAACAAGAAGTTTATTGAAAACGTCACTAAATCCCCGGTAAATCTTCTCTCGGCTTGACAACTTGATTAATTCATCCGAAATAATCAAAGTATTTTTTATTTAGCGAAAGGCTAATTAAAAATGTCTAACAAATTTCGTCAATCATCTCTAAACATCTTTTTGGTCTAAAATTCTTGACAAACCTAAATATTTCATCAGAAATTATTTAAGTTCATTTAATTAGACGAAAAGTTAATTAAATGTGTCAAGTATTTTCTTCCTATTCTTGACGAAATTTTTCGACAACTAGATTATCTAAAATAATATTACTAGTAGCTCCCAACGTATTTTGATAATTGTACATTGACAAAACTAGTCAAAATTGACACACCAAGAAAATCTTGGTCGTCAGATAGGCGGCCCCCTTATCTTTAAGGGGACCGGCCATGTTTTAAAGGGGCGGTCCCTTTATCTTTAAGGGGGCGGCCTCTGTAATTCGCCAAACACTCATTTCTGTTGCAAAATTGATTACCAAATTATCCACTTTTATTTTTTCCTTCTTCCTGCTATTGGTGTGACGAACACATACACTCAAAAACTTCAAAATCCAAATCCCAAACTCAAAATTCATCCAATTTCGCAAGGGGCAAACACCTACAACGTGATCAACAACATCTATTGTAAGATTCACCATACTTTTCTTTTTCGATTTCATCCAATTTTGCTCTTAATCAAAATTAAGTATTTTTCAATTTTTTGTGTCCTTTATATTCTTGTTATTAAGTCTAGGAAATCCATAACTATAATGATTCCCGTAATAATAGGAATTCAAAGATTTCAATAGGATTGAATCACTAAATTTTTGATTGGGTTGAAAATTTCATTAAAATATACATATATATTTTCGAAATTTTTTAACTAGAAAATTTCCAAACAAGAACTTGTACATTTTGATCCATGCCAAAAACATGCTAAATACAATCATGTATTAATTATCAAAGCACACATGACTCAATGTACATTTTTCGGATCAATGGGTAAAATTTTATAAAAATAAAGGGGCGTTTGGTTCATATCCTAGGATTATAGTCTAGAGTCGAAATGTCCTTCACCATATTTTTGTCACATGTATAGACACATAACTAACTTATATAAGTCATCAAGATATATGATTCATATATATATATAAAGGGGCGTTTGGTTTAACGTTTTAGAACGTGGTCTTGAGTCAAAACAAACACCATTTCATTTTCGTCAAGTCATATGTCATGAACACACTTTAGTCGGCAAAATATACAACTTAATGTATATCTTTTGACATTCTTAGTCAAAGTGTATGTTAATAAAGGAGTGTTTGGATTATTTCCTAGAAATTTGATCTTATGTTGAAATAATATCTACTCTACTTATTTAGCATCAAAACACTTGACAAGATTACACTAGGCGTTGAAATATATAATAAATATATATTTTTTGATACTCTAGATTGAGTCAAATTAAATTAGGGAACGTGCTGATTACTTTTTAGGTTTTTATTTTTAGAGTCAAAGTAATCCTTATTCCACATATGTTGTTTTCAAAACTCAATTTTTTACTTGTAGTAATATTTTATTTTGTTGTTTTCTTGTTTAGGTGATAAACATGCCTCGAGCAATTGTTGGTGATACCTCCCACACTAAATCCTATATCCCTAAAGTATCCGAAATACCCGGATTCTCCCCCATCCTTTCTCAATTCTATATACCAATCGAAAACCGTTGCATTCACGAGGGCCGAGTCGTGGAACTCTATAACAAATCAACGGCATTGAGGGAATGTTCACCAACATTCGCTTCAATTATCTTTTCGAGATCAACGAACCAATCGTTCCTTGATTCATTCTAGACTTTTATAGTCAAGTGAAAGTTCAAACCGATGAATACTGTTATCTTCTAATCTCATTCATGATCCAACATGAATTCATCACTCTCACTCTCGCATAATTCGGTCAAATTCTCAGAATTCCATATAATGGTCAAGCCGTCTTCACAAATGAATGGGACCTTGCATCTCTTGCATATTCCCAAGAGACTAAGGGACCATATCATACCGATCTTCCTACTCCCGACGATATTCGTTGATTTCTTCATTTGAATCGTGTCGAGTTAAACCACACCATGAAAAGTCAAAATGTCATTCTCACTCCTAATCAAATTCTTACCAAAGAATCGAGTCAAGACATAAAGCGTTGGAAAGAACTCATTCATGAAAAATAAAAAAACCCTTACGAAACCCTTTGGCGACAAAAAGCGAATCCCTAAAACTAAACCTTAACCGATCGTTTTAATCCTTAATTTATACCCTTTTGATTTGTCTGGTACTTACCTACTCTAAATTTGTTGCATTAATCACATTGATTTGTTTCTTTGTGTATTAATTCACATTATTTTTGTGGTATTTAACACACCAATCTTTGTTGTATTTTTTATAGATTGCTGTGATTAATTTGTCTCTTAGGTTTTTGTTATTCTCTTTTCAAGTGTGTATCATCAGGTAGGTTGTTCCTTTTGCTCTTAATTCCAACCCTAGATCTTTAGGGTTTTCGTAATTGAAGATTAGGCGTATGTTCTTCTAGTTTTTCTACTACTCGTTGTGGGTTGGATACATTGGTTATGGAGCGAGGGTTTTTGAGTCAGAAGGGGAGTGGGGTTGGTAGGGGTGTGAAGGAGAAGCAAGTTTCGATGGCGGATAAGTCAGTTAAGATTGGCATGCTTGGTAATGTGATTCGCAAGCAAGTGGTGAAGGAGAAGCAAAGTTCTTTGGTTGCTACTGTGTCAGTCATGGAATCAGATGGAATGTTGAACGATGTTACTCCTACTGTTGAGAAGGAAAAGCAAAGCTCGTTGGAGGATACTACTGGTCTGGGATCTTTCCCACCGTTACCTATACAGGTTAATACTTCAGCTGGTAATGCCCTTGGTAAGTCTTCATATGCAAATGCTGCCGGTAAACCAAGTGGGAAGAAATTGAATATTCGTACTTTGTTTACAATATACTTCTACTAGTTGCATGAATATATGTATAATTTATTTCTATACAATATGTAGGACATAGGAAAATGCTTGCTAATGATCAACCTATAACAAAACTTTTATTACAACTATTTTAGCAAAAATAAAATTTTGGCCGTATGAAAAAGTATTCGATGGGCGGCCCCTTAATTCCATAATGGGCGGCACCTTTATCAATAAGGAGGCCGACACATAGATACGGGGGCCGACCAATCAGTTTACGGGATTTTTATTGTTTTTTTCTAGTTTTTGACCCCCTTTTTATCTAGCCTCAGCTAAACTTACCCAGGAAAACTCGAACTCATTTTGGAAATTCTTGAAATATTCACATTCCATTCAATTTCCAAACTATTCTCTTCGAATAAATTTCCCTCCAAAGGTTTACCACACATCATCTCTTCTCTTCATTTCAACCACCATAAAACCCTCTATGGATCCACTAGAGCTTCCATTTCCAATACTTTCAAAAGACAAAATTCACATTATACCACCCAAAACAATTATTCATGATCTCATTTAATGATGAACCCAAAACTTTCTTTCCAAAAGTACCAATGCCTTATCAACATAGTGCCCAAATGCACCTCAAAAACTTATCCACCATAACCCACTCCTTCATCCGCATTGAATCAAACCAAATCACCTACATCTTCCACCTCTACCCTCATCAAATGCTACTTGACTTTTTAATGTATCATCCTCCAGGGTACGCAACCACATCTGTTTTCAACTAAAAAAGTGGAATCAATGGACATCACTCTCACACCTTTCACCAATTGATCCATTGATGTTCAATTCAATACTCCATCACCTCCCTCACCTCTTTGGTCATCCCATTTTGTGGAACCTTCTTGAAGCACATGGTGATTCATGTCTATGTTGCATTCACAACTGAACCCTCATCTTTGGCTTGAGAGATGAAGTTCAAAAATGTTTATTACCATTGAACACATGCTTTCAATATACTACACCACCAAGTTCGCACTAATCACTATTAACTTTCTCCTAACTAAAATACTTCTATGTAGAGTTCAACTCATGTTTCAAATAATTTTCAACCAAACCTTTTGCAAGCAAGTCCTACAAAATTTAGAATACTAAGGTCCTTTGTAGTTTAGATTGATGTATGACTGTTTATTATGCTTAAAGCATATAATATTCTTTTAATGCTGTAGTTGTCTGTTTGTGTATTACACACAATTTTTTTGTTGAATGAATGGACTTTTATGGTTTTCATATATGCAATTTGGAAAAATATAGTTATTTATCTCTATATGTAATCATTTAGTTGTGTTTAATGGATTGATGTTTGTGCTGGTGTTGGCTAAAATTTATTGTCAGACCATGTTTGAAAATATTTTTCGTGCTATATGTTAGAACATTCTTTGTTTGTTCCTCTAAACTTCGTTTTTGTAGCAATAGTTGCCATAGTTCGTTTCTTGGTGCACTCTAACAATGGGGAGCCACACATCAAGGGGGAGTCGTTTATTCCGATCGATTATCGGGTAAGTCATCGACGAAGCTTTTAGATTTCTACTAAAAAAGGGAGAAATGGAAATACAACTCACTAAATAATTGTAAAATTATAATTCTTACATTTAATGAGTGTTAGATTTTGTAATCATCAAAAAGGGGGAGATTGTTGATAGAAATAATGCCTAAGAACGTTATTAATATTTTTTGATTTCACTACGTTTTGATAATCACAAATTATTAAACTACACAATGTTAAAATTAACGCTTAAATAAGTAATTAGTAGTAAATTTTCATTTCGAAATTTAATCACTTTAAGGCATGAATAAATAAATGCTTAAATGCATTTTATAATCAAAAGGAATTTTTATTCAACCTCATCATATTTTTTTATAAAATGTTACAAACATTTTTATAACTTTTATAAAACATTTTCTACATTTAAAAGAAATGTTTTATTTAAAATAAATATTTTGAATTCAAATTTTCTACCAAAAAACGGCTAGAAATGTTCCAAAAAACACCTCCCATGGAAAAGATAAAAAGAGAGCGTCTGAGCTGGGCGGCCCCTTAAATCTAAGGTCGTCCCAATTATGTGATCAAGGGGGCCGACCATAAAGATAGGGGGCCGGACATACAAAAACGCTCCCCAGCTTACCTATAAATACTAGACTGTTCCCTACTGATTTTTTTACCTTTTGCACTCATTCTTTTCTAACTAAAATCAGTCCACACATCATCTATCCTTTGATCATTTAATCATAAAGCTTTGTTTCCAAGTGATTCAAGCTTAATTCCTCAAGTGCAAGAGAAGAATACTTCTTATCATCAAGTCAAGAAATATTGTAGTTTTGTTTTTGTTATTGTGAAGGTGTAGTATATCTTGTAAATCATTTGTGTATATTGGTGAAGGTGTGTATTGTAGTTGTGTGTGATAGGTAGATTGTGTGTGATCATTGTATTTATAGTGTAGATAATGGTGATTTAGTAAAGTAGTGTTAGATTGGTGTGATCATAGTAGTGTCTAGGTGAAGTGAAGTTGTGAAGCGTAGTGAAGTTGTGAAGTAAAGTGGAGTAGTGAAGTGAAGAGAAGTTGTGGAGTGAAGTGAAGTTATGAATTGTTGTGCAGTAGTGCGATTAGTATTTTAGTCCTCAAAAGACAAAAGTTGTGATAGATTGGTTCTAACTAGGATTAGAACTCGAAATTTGGCTTAGTGTCAGAAATCAGTGTAAGCTTAGTTGTGTACGGTTTTCTTTGCCTAAAGGGAGTTTGTTGACATAGTAAAGAGAACTTTTGAGTTTGGTACTCGGGGAGTGGAGTAGGGGGAAGAAGTGCTTCGATACCGAACCACTATAAATCCTTGTGTTGTGGTTTGATCTTTCTAACTCATATCTCTTGTCTTTCATATCATTTATTTACTTATTTGTATTGTTCATATTGTGCACATATTGAGATCACATAAAAGTCGAATCTAAGTTTTTATAAACAAACTTACATCAATATTAAAAAGTGGTAACATTCAAGCCCTTCTAGTTTTCCCAAAAGAGACTTGTACATATCTTCGGTTGGCTGACAGAACCAATTTCTTACCCTTTAGGATTGTTAAAGGAGATAGAAGTCCACATACGAAACTAAAAACTAGTAAACGATTTATACGTAGAGTATTGAGAAAGACCCCAAACCCTTTACTAGTAGAAAGAGGATTCTAGAACTCCAATGCAGTAATAGACTGTAGAAAAGCCAAAATAGCGGTAGGAGAAGGGATCACTAGGTTGGTATTCGGAGTGAAATGAGTCGATTTAGGTGAAGAGGAAGCACCCTATTGGACCACGCTTGGAAAAAAGGAATCATACAAACCACGACCTAGCTTAGATGGATATAGGTCGCAGAAACACTTATTTGCTAGGAAGGACTTCTCTTAGATTGTCCATTTGCCAGAGAATGGAAATTGTGATAGAGACACTGAAATTAAATTCCCTTCAAGGCGTCCTGTAGTGGTTTAGGCGAATGGTAGAATTCTTAGGGGCCTTACCAATAAACCTTAAGAGAAACATGTAGGAGTCGGAAGACTTAATCGAGAATTCAATAAAATTTTTTTTTTGGACAAACCCACCAAAGATGGAATGTGGGCATGGTATGCAAAATTAGGATAATTGACCTGGATGGAGAAGAATTCACCAAAACCCTACAATCAATCCCCACCACTAGAAAGCTCATCGAAAGAGAAAGTCCAAGGGAGATCATCAACTTAGACCACTTCTATGACACTTGACCTGTGACTTCGAGTCTAGCTACATGCTTTATAATAAACAAAGCGTTTTGGCGAGGCTAACCATTGTTCTATTATTCCCGCATATTTGGAGTGTGTGTGTCTTAATTCTTTATTGTTTGTTTTTATATGTTTGATCATTTTGTATCATGCTTTGTTTGTTTGTAACGTAGTCTTATTTACAATCAAGATATTTCTTTGCATAATTAAGTGTAGGGGCGATATATATTTGTTTAAAAATTCAAATTCAAATATTTAAATATTGGTTTAGATTAATTAGCAGTCATTTTTAGAGTATATGATTGTAAGATTAATTGTACGTTTTACGCAGTGCTTTCTACAAAAATAACTAATCAAATTGGTGCAGGAAGTTTCTCATTAAAAAAAAAGAAGAAATCTTCATATCCACGCCGCCATCTCGTGCAATGTTAAGATTAGATTTTTTCAAGTATTTTTGAAAAATAGAATGTGCAGTATTTAAAATTTGTAATTCTTTTATAAACCTGCATTAAACATTATGATTAATCATTACCTCGTCTTCTTTACTGCTTTCATAGAGTCAAACCCTAAATTCTCGTTAGTATATAATCTTTCCGCGATTTTATGCTCTGGTGTGTTGTTTTGTCTTTGATACAAGTTTATTGATAAGAAGAAGCTTTGGAAGTTTTAGGAGTTTATTAGATGATTCTTGAAAGACGATTTAATCAGTTATTGCATGTTTCTTCTCCATTATTGAGCAAACCAGGGGAGTACTAGTTTCTTTTACTTGTTTTATTTTCCCTTTATTCGTTTTTACGGTTACTTTTATAGAACATTGGGGACAATGTTCAACTTAAGTATAGGAGGGAAAATAAGCCTTAGAAACTATTTCTTCATTTGCCATTTGCTTGTTCCTTAAAATGATGGGTAATATATCGAAACATGGCATAAAAAGGTAATTTTGACCATTTTTTATATGAACTATACTCCGACGAAACCAAGTAGTTATATAGGAGTATCATGGCTAGGAATGACGTAAGACTAGCACATTAAAACCCTCCAAAACTTCACCCAAAAATGTGAGGTTCGCCTTTAGATCTTTAGGAATTTGGGTATCCATTATTGATACCCAAGATAGTTTATACCTTTAGCTTTCTTGAGTTAAGGTTCGAATGCAGTCATATGTACTATTTCATCATTACGGATGTGTACGTATGGTCTTTGTCGTCTTTTCTGGAGCATTGATATCGGTATTAAATTATATATGGTACCGATAGGTATATCTAATTGCTAGAAAATTGTTTTGTGATGTTAAGACCGATAGTAAGTATTAGGATCTTGCTAGATAAGAGGCACTAGGTTAACCATGTTTTAAATCTGTACTTGTTTATGATGGTCACACGACTATAATAATATCCTACCCTTGCCATGCACTCATTTTTGTGCAGGGATACCCCCTCCAGTACAACCATCCGAGCTATTAATTTTTCACGGTTCTCATAATTTTTTGGTTAGCCGGGACTATTAATGAAGCGCATTGTCAACCTTAAACCTCGTTAACCTAAATCACCTTAGCCCCCTAAAAAAAAACAATTAAAAAAAAAAAAATAAAAATTGTATGTACTCGCTTTTAGTATATTTTTGTTTACATACCAAGTTATTATTTGAGTACACGGTTGCTAGGTCCGTATACTTGTAAATATTTTTGGGACCATTGGATTCTGGTGTATCATCTTATAAAGTTTAGGAAAAAGTAATTTTATTACCCAATGAGCTCATAAGCTCCATGTTATCTTTAATACTCAAGAATCGGTCATTAATTAGATTGTAAATATCGAGCATGTAAAAGTTTCAAGTGTTGGGTGCATCTATTAAATCCCCTTGTCTGTATATTATGTTTAAGCAAGTCAGGGCAAAGTGTACGCAAAAAATATTGAATATAAAAAAGAGCTGAAAAAAATATGTACGGGCTGCCATTTGGCTTTTGTTATTTACTCATAGAGTTAAGAAAGAAAAAGAAAGAGATGGATGTAGAGTTCTGTGGTTTGTTATATCTTGGTCCGTGTCTTTGACCTTAACAACCAATAACAACATGTTTTCTTATAATATATTTAGCCGAAATACCTTTCACCTAATATGTCACCCAAAAAGTCTACTTCCCCAAATGTATTCACGTTTTCGTTTTCCATTTAACGTTATCTTACACTTATACCCATAACCCATTAAAAAGACCTCTTTGACAGTAAAGAATAATACTTGCGCCTAGCGGTGGAGGCTTGATCGTTTACCAAGCCTATGGTAATTTATATGCTATGACATGTAACGAGTGTTGATTTTTCATTTCCCACTTATGTTATAATTTTTTATAAATCCGAGTGAAAGAGAGAATCTCTAAACACTTACTGTGAGGTGCTTTGTATATACTTTCTGTGCTTATAATTCGGGTTAGAAGCTGGGTGCAAAATGCTTTAAATAATAGGTTAAATGACCATATATTGCAACTTGTCTTAGGTAGACAAAGCCCGTTTGCTTGAGGACAAAGCAAATTCAAGTGTAGGGGTATTGGATGATGGTGTCATTTTATAACTATTTCGGGGTCATTTAACCCCATAAATCATGCAAATAAGCCCAGATTACATGCTTAATCGTTTCGTTTTCAGGTTTTCAGCCCACTTAGATGACATTTTGGAGGAAATACACGTGATTGGGCTCATTTAAAGAAGAAAAGGACAAGATTAAGGACTACCCCAAATCTCTTGAAGATTTATAGCTTACAAGCGCGGAGGCGGCGTGCATTCTTAAAGCGTCGCCGTCGTGATTATTGGTGGACGGGTCAACGTTTCTAGCGACGGCGTCAAGATTATAGTGGTGGAGGCATGATCTATCTGGTGACGGCGTCAAGATTATAGTGAATGTAGATTTATAATATTAAAAAGTCTAATATTTATTGATGTGTTAATATATAAACATTTGTAAAAGGTTTATCCTAGTGAATGCTCTAACAAACTAAATTTAAACGCATTTATAAAAAAGAAAATGTTTTCATATCTCATATCTTGATTGGGACACTTCAAACATGTTTTAAATATGTTGTATTATAAATTATAAACTTATTTAATGTTTATACATTAAAATATTTCAATCAAATTATACAATGTGTCAATCATTTTTTTATAAAAAAAACTTTGAATACTTTTTTTATTTTTTTTTTTTTATTTTTTGTTTGTTATAGTGATGGAAATGAAGTAGATTAAGATGCAAGAGTGTGACGCGGTCGGAATTGGCGTAGAAGTAGATGCATAATTGATGAATTTGATTGAAAATGAGTGGACGTCAATACAACAGTACAACCTCGAGAAGCATGAAATTATTTTTCTGAACGGGCCCCTTTTTTTTCATTGTACAAATACTATTTAAATTATGTCCCATCTTTTTTACGGTCATTATCGAGTAATCTAAATGGACGAGTCAAATACAGATTTCGCAAGTTGTTTATTATATTTATAAGGCTGCCCACTATAGATGTAGGTAGCGATCTACATTTTTTGGCGTCACATCAACTTTCTCTCTTGAGATTTACAGGCGACTAATCACCATTATGAGGCTGGGACCTTTTTTTTTTTTACTTTAAATTTAAATTTCAGTAATATTAAAGAATTACATTAATATAAAAAACCATTACTTAATAATTCAAAGTAGAATTAAAACATTAAATTATTAAAGTGAATCAGCTCTTTAATTTTGCATTATTTCAAATGTGTTCAACTCAAATCGACTTTTAGACTTAGATGACTCGTTCTGTCGATTATCTCTTGAGTAACTTGCATCTGTGTTCTTACGGATCAACATTATCGGTGTGTTCATTGGAATGAAAATCGAGAGATATCGCATTATCGTAGTCATGAATGATCATATTATGTAATATGATGCATGTGTACATTATATCCGATAGTCTACTTCGCGTCAACCCTCGAGCCGGATATTTAACTATCTTCCACTTCTGCTTTAATACACCAAAAGCTCGTTCACATTTTCCTTGCTGCTTGTGCTATGTCTTTTACAATATTCGTTTACTGATCTTTCTACCCGGATTTTTAATTGATTTAATAAGAACGGACATTGCGGATATATCCGTCTGTAAGATAATATCTTCTCTTTATAAAGGCACGTTGTTAGCACGAATGACACATCGGTGCTTCCCGACTTGAGGATCATTGAAAAGAAGAGGATTACGTTTAAACAGTTCACGTCGTATTCACCCGGAGTAACCAAGAACGTATGCCATTTCTATATATCATTGGAAGCTATAGCTTACAATAAAATGAATGGATATGGCAGTGATACCCTAGAACTTGAAGCTTTGAATGCAACTGGGGGGGGTGCAATATTCACGGTCAATTTGTCAATCAATGCTTCTATAACATCCCAGAAAACCCATGCTTTTCATTGTGATAAGCATAGAGTTTTTCAATGTCAGTATACGTCGGCTTTCGCAAAAACTCTTCACTATATAAATTCATGATGACCTTACAAAAGATTTCGAGACATTTACGGGCTGTTTTCGCACCCATTTGCAGATATTCGTCAAGAGAATTAGGAACGCATTCGTATGCCAATTGACGAATTGCGGAAGTACACTTCATCAATGCTGAAATACCATGATGTCCCGCACAATCATCTCTTTGTTGAAAAAACGAGAAGCATCGGTTACTTTCTCGAATAATTTTTGTAAATAGTTTTCGGCTCATCCTGAAACGTTCACGGAATGTTGCTTCGTCATACTGTGGGTGTTCGAAGAAGTACGCCATTACTAAACGATCATGAGCACCGTAACGATCCCTTTGTACTGAGTTCAATGGATTAGCTTTGAGCTTCATAAAGCGTTGACATGCCTCCGTAAACATAACAAGCTCGACTATTAAATTATTTTTTTCTTTTTTTTCAATTCGGGGGTCGAGAGGTATAAAAGAAAAGATCGGAATGACATTGTGTAGATTGGGGTTTGAATATGTGTAGAGAGAATTGTTGTTTGAATATGATAAAAATGATGAAATGAGTGAGTATTTATAGTGTTAAAATTATTTAAATTTTAAAAATTAAAAGTTTTTTTTTTATATACTAAAAAAACGAATATATTTTCACTTGAAATTACCCACGAGTTGTCTTGCCTGCGACCATTATACCCAATTCCGATCCTCGACGACTTAACGGCGACGACTCTCAATATGAGGGCGACCGACTTCGATCGACGATGACCGAGTCGGTTCGGACCATCTCCCTAGTGTAAGCCTTTCGGTAAAAAAAAAAAAAAAAAAAAAAAAAAAAAAAAAAATCATTCCTTGAGATCAAGAAGTAAGAAAAAAGAGAAGGAAAAGAAGCCCATGACTACTGTTATTTGGACCACGATTAAACAAGCTTCTTGACCACTTACTATTAATGGGGCGGTATTGTCGACAAGTAACGAAGACGATTACATTCGCTATACTCTTAAGACATATCTCCATTTTTAATCTTTACTACTTATAAAAATTGTATGTGTTTTTTTTTTTTAATCTCGAATCTTGAAACATAAATTAATTTAGTTTTCTAAACTAGCTCTAAGTATTCCTTAATACATTTTAAGCTTGATTAATTTTAAACTTGACAAAACTTTTCAAAAACAAAAAACTATATTATATTATAAAAAAAATGCTTGTTTTTTATTCAAAAAAACACGCTTTGTATATTAACGGTTGAACACAGATCAAATTTTACAGATATTAAGTATTTACCTCTATAATCCGTCGTTTTTACGTGAGTATTCGTATTGTATATATAATGCCATTGAGAATTTTTCTTTTACTTTAAAAATATTAAGCTTGCTCAAGGACTAATTATACTACGAACTATATAATAATTGTCAAAGTTGGTGTTTGGAGCCAACATTGTTGCGAAGCCGCCGGGTTGGAGGATTGGCTTTAGGGAGTGGGACGGATCGGGTGCACAGTTGAGCCATGGCTCGAGCCGACATTGTTTACAAGCTGATACGAGCCGAGGTGATGCCAATTGTCCAATAAGAAGATTAAAAAAATAAGGTTGAGTTAATGGCTACTACTGTAAGCTGTCACTTTCATTTTAGGGTTACTTTGCATTTGGTGATCACTTGTATTTTCATGGTCAATGTGATTATGTATTGTAGTTGCATATTTATACACTGTTCTTCATTATCCATATAATTGACATAAGCACTATCATATTGCCACACACAGGTTTGGTGGTAGGTTTTTTTTTTGGCCATACAATTTCCATAATTGCCATTGACGGCTTCATTTGAGGTACTTTCACCTTCAAGGTATGTATAAACATCTTTTTTATGCTTCTTCAATGTCGGGTGTAGTTTGGAAGTCGTGACTATGTAATGTAGTTCGAATGTATGTTATTTTGTTTGTGATTAGGGGTCAGAAAAAGCAAAACTAAGTGTTGATAAAATTATGTATTAAAAACGCTAAAAAAAACATTAATACTATTTTTTACATATTTAGTTTTGATATAACAAAATATAAAAAAAACACCTCTATGTTCAAAGTAAAAAATAAAGTAACAAATTATTTTTAGTTAGGTAAATAATCATTTCAAAAACTTATATCACTCCAATGTTGAATATAAAAATGCTTGAGTGCATTTTTGATGATAAATGAAACTATTCATAATATGTTGTAAACTTTTTTATAACATCACAAAATATTTTCTTTACATTTAAAGATATGTTTTATTAAAAATAAACATTTGAATTTCAAAGTTTCGGGACCTAAAACGGCTTAGAAATGGTCTCAGTAACACTCCTTGAATAGGACACAAAAGAGGTGCGTCTGAAAAGGAGGCGGCCCCCTTAAATACATGGGCGGCCCCCCTTTATTATTGGGGGCCGGCACGCTATCTAAGGGGGCCGGGGCCATAGACTCATCCTCTTTTTGTCCTATAAATACTGGACTATTATCCAACATTTTTCTCACCTTTTGCACTCATTCTTTCAGCTCAAAAACGACAATAACGTATCATCTCTAAATTCTTTGATCATATAATCTAAAGCTTTGTTTCACATAGTGATCCAAGTTATATACCTCAAGTGCAAGAGAAGTTATACTTCCATCAATCAAGTCGAAGAAGTATTAACTTAGTGTGCATAGCAATCTTGTTGCAATTCATATCACATACTTTGTAAATCAATTGTATATTTAATAGTTGTGTGTAGTAGCTAGATCTTCCGTGATCTTTGTCAAGTTAGTTTAGATCGTTGTGATCTTACCAAGTAGTGTAGGTAGTTGTGAGATAAGTTAGTGTGGGTGAAGTGAAAGTCGTAAGTTTGTGAAGAAGTCGTGAAGTTTTAAAGAAGTCGTGAAGTTGTGAAGTTGTGAAGAAGTCGTGAAGTTGTGAAGTCGTGAACAAGTCGTGAAGTTGTGTTGTGATAGATTGGTTCTAGCTAAGATTAGAACTCGACATTTAGCTTAGTGTCATAAATTGATATAAGCAACGTTGTGTACGGTTTTCTCCGCCATAAGAGAGTTTGTTGACATAGTGAAGAAAACTCTCGAGTTTGGTACTCGGGGAGTGGAGTAGGGCGAAGAGGTGCTTCGTTACCGAACCACTATAAATCCTCGCTTTGTGGTTTGATTGTTCTTACTCTTATCTCTTGTCTTACTTTATCATTTCATATATTTACATTGTTCATATTGTGCAAGTATTGAATTCACAAAAAGGTTGAATCTAAGTTTTACAAACATACATAAAACTTAAATTTAAAAAGCGGTAAACTATTCAACCACCCCTTCTAGTTTTCCAAAATTGGTATCAGAGTAGGTTAAACAAGATTTTTAAATTAAATTGTATTTTAAAACTTGAATCGATCTATGGATATCGAAAAATATAATTAGAAGGCAATCTATGATCAAAGACCAACACTATTTTGAAAGTGATGGATTATTTATGGGAAACAATAGATTCGAACTTATGTGTAGTCAAAAGATCTAGATCTTTGGCATGTTATTACCGATGGTGATTTTCCTCCCATTCAATTTTATCCCGAAACTAAAAAGGATGAAATTGTATCTTTTCACAAACAAAATGATGATCTAAAAAGAAACTTGTAAATAATGAAGCCAAAAATGGTATTTTAATGCTTTACATGTAAAAATATGAAAGATTTTTATGTGTCAAACCGCAAAGGAATTTAGGATACTTTGTTAATCATCATCAAAGTAATAATCATGTCAAACGCAAATAAAAAAGATCTTCTTTATCAACGATCATGAACATTCATGATTTGGGAAAGGAAATCAATAGATAATATGCTTTTGCCTAAATTTAACACTTATTAATTTATAGTTTAAAAGCACTCTGATGAAGTTTTTCTAGCAGAATTTGTCGTAGGACGTTTCTAGGGCATTGCATCCTAAATGGCGCGCGCATAAAGTCACGATAATTGAAGCTCAAAGGAATCTAAACAACTCTTTCACGTGACGAAACTTAGTTGGAAATAAAAGTCTATGAAAAGTAATGCAGAAAGGACTCCAACAAACCGTCAAAAATAAAAGAGAACAAAGTTAGATCTATTGCCTGAAGCTAGAAAGGAATCTAGTGATGAAGATAGTTCTAACCTCCGAATATGAAGATGAAGAATACGCCCATGGTGGTAGAAAACTTCAAGAAAAATTCTTCAAAAGAAATGGTCGATTCGTATAAAACAACCATATGAAGAAAGAAGATCATTCCAACAGAAATAATGATGACAAAAATACGACAAGTGGAAAGAAAATGTTTCAAGGTGGTGATCTCAATCATTATCATCGGAAAATGTCCGAAACTATTTAATATCAAAATCTAAAGGGCGTTGGTGGGGGACATTGGAGTGATAGCGACGATGATGATGGAGGAGAAGACAAAGGACGAAAGTGTCTTATGGCTAATGATTCAATAAGGTACTTTCAAAAACCGAATTTTTTAGTGATGACCAATCACTTTAGGACGAAACTGACTAAGATAATGAATATAGTAGCTATGCATATTAGGCCTAAAAGTCACTGGCAAAAAATAAAACTCTAAAACAAGCTAAAATAGAATTAGAAAATGAAATACTAGAATAAAAAACAAATTTATCTAGGTTGAATAAGGTAAGAACAATAATGAAGGACATGTAATTATATCAAGATCTAAGCTGGAAAATGTGGTGTTAGAAAAGAAATATCTAGGACTAGATAAATTTAATGATAGTAGTCACCTCACTTAAGAATAATAATAAATTCTCATAAGATTCGAAGATAAATCCGGATTAGGGTTTATTTTACAAAGGAATCACCTAGTAAAACCAAACAAGTTAAGTTTGTAAAAGCTCAAGAAGTCAAGTCAAATGAAAAATTGATAGAATCAGAAACCCAAAATGTTATACTTATATTTTATGTACTAAAAATTCTTTGTAAGTGATGATGAAGTAAAAAGTTTTTACAACTCCTTAAAACCCGGGAGTGGATTTACTAAACCCATCAATCGTGAGTTCTAAAATCTACCTACGTGAATTGACTAATAATCCTCAATCCTGGATCTAAAACACCTCATAGAGAGACAAGGTAGGAAAAACTATCATAATCACATAATAAGGGAACCCATTCAAAATCCACTTAGTTTTCAACTCAAAGTGATGTTGTTCACCATGTATGTGCAAACCAAATGCAAAAATATGCGGAATTAATAATCTCGGATACATGAAAAAGTTGGGGACCAAATGGATAAGCGTCACATCTTTGAAAATGGTGTGTTAGTCTACAAAACATTCATTGTCTACGAACTAAAGAATCATGACAAGGTTACCATGAACCCTTATCATTTCATTGTGAAGACATTAACTAAAGTATTACTCTAAAGTCTAGGTACGTTCACTTTTCTTATTGTAGAATATGATTTTAGTAAATGCCTATGTGTTACTATGATGATGTAGTATAATTAGTCTTAAAAATAGTGTAGTTTAGAAATTCACTTTGTTGGTTTTTAGTCTTTGAGAGATTAGTTCATTATGAACTACTCTTTTGCGTAGATTATGTCATGTCAACAAACTATGGTAATTCTTCTTGCACATAGCAAACTCACGTAGATGAAGAAGAGCAAGCTAGGGGTTAATCAATTAATATAGAAAGTAGGATTAGTCGCGCGCAGATCAATAGACACATATATGGATGCAAACCAAACTCCAATTATACTTCACGATCGGTCTCGAATCCATGTCAACATGTCGTACGACATCGCTACGTCTGATTACTATTTATCGATTCATCTCTAGTACTATTCAATTATTTACCGTCTTGGATTGTCTCCAAAATCGTGACATTTAATTATTTCATCGAGATAATTATCTCCTCAATTAACTAGAAGTTATTGAAAAAGTCACTTAATCCTCGTTCAATACTTCCATTGACTTAACTTCTTGATTATCTTCATCAGAAGTATCAATTTTTTAACGAAAAGTTAAATAAAAATTGTTAAGTATTCTTCTTCGATCTATCATTTATATTACTAGTATATTTCAATGTATTTTGACACTTATCATTCTTACAAAAATGGCCAAAAATCAAAGAAATTTTTTTCAGAGGGCGGCCCCCTTAAAATTAAGGGGACCGACAGTGTAAGTTGGGCGGCCCCCTTAATTATTTAAGGGGGCCGGCCACTGGAAAAACAAACTTCCCTTTTTCATTCGAAAATACATAGCAAAACCCATATTATTTTTCTTCCCTCTTCACTGCTGTGACGAAAAACCCACACCATAATTTACCAAAATCAAACTTTAACTATCGCGAATTAACCAAAATTCGGACAAGGGGCAATTAACAAACAAATCCTCAACAACATCATTGTGAATAAAATTACAAGAGCACTTCCACCGAATATATCCTTACCTAAATTCCTACATCCCAAAAGTATCCAAAATCCTCGGCATCTCCCTTACCATTGCCAAATTCTACAAATCCATTGAAAATCGCAACATTCACGAAGGTCGTGTTGTTGATCAAGCCTATTACAAATCAACAACATAAGCGTCTCTTCACAAACATTCGCTTCGATTGTCTCTTTAAAATCAATGAACCGATTGTTCCGAGATTTATTTTAGACTTCTATAGTCAAGTCACGGTTCAAACGATGAATATGGCTAATCTTTTCATTCTCATCTCTTTTATGATTCAACACGAATTCATAACTCTTACTCTGGCTCAATTCGGTCAAATCCTCAAAATTCCATACAATGGTCAATCCGTTTTTACAAACGAGTGGGACCTTGCATCTCTTGAGTATTCTCGAGAAACCGAGGGACCATATTGCACTGATCTTCCGACTCCTGACGACATTCGTCTGACTTCTTTGGTAGACCGTACCATTAAAAGTCAAACGGTCTCTCTCAATCCAAATCAAATTCTCACCAAAGAATTAAGCTCCGACATGAAGCAATGGGAAGAACTCATTCGAGAGAATGTGTTCGGACTAGGAGGACATCGGGACCATCTTTCCGCTTGTCTTGCTCACATGTTGTATTGTGTTGTTGCCGAAGAACAATACAATCTTGCTTATTTCTTCGTCAAAAGAATCCAATGTGCTAGAGCTACTCCAACCGCAAATCTTCCATATGGCATGTTTCTTACTCGTCTTTATCGACACGTCATGGAAACGTATCCTCATCTTGACAATGGCATTTATGACATTGTTGATCGAGTCATGCGTCCTCTTGCCCTAAAACAAACTCGACGACCTCGAAGTGATCGTGGCAAGGCACGTCATTCCGTATCTTCTTCATCTTCTCATCATCAAGGCACGTCATCTCATCAACACGATGATGATGATGATGATGTCGAAACTTCTCGTGCAAGTACTCCATCTCCTACCACCTACCTTAACTCTCTTGGTCCTCTCAACTACCAAAACTACCAAATGCCTTCCGCTTCCGAACAAACCGATGAAACTCTCTTTGAACGACAAACCACCTTGCTCAACCAAACGCAACAAATGCATAAGGAAATGCGCGGAGGATTCAAGTCATTTGGAAAGGCACTAAAAGGAGTGTTTAGCAAGAAGAAGAAGTGAAGACATATGAGTGAAGTGAGCTAGATGTCTAAATGTAGTTTAAGACAACTTTTAACTTGATTATGTGTATGTTATTAACAACTTGTGTGGTGATTATCCGATGTATTCGAAAAGACTTATGTATTGGTTATCTTATAGTTACTTGTTTGCTATGATGCCTTAAACCTTTGGTTGTTTTATTAAATCAATTAGCTATGCCACTTTGGTTTCATGATTCAATGTGTTTATTAAAATGTTATAGATTAAATTGCTTGATAAAAACCTATAATAAGGGCGTGCTTGCAAATAAACCACCAAAACAAAAATACCCTCACAAAAATTCTGAGAAAAATTGTTTTTCTGTGAAAAATGGAACCAACAGTGGGCGGCCCCCTTAATTCATAAAGGCCGGCCCCCTTAATTTTAAGGGGACCGCCCATAGATTATCTCTGTAAAACAGTAGTTTTTTCCCACTTTTAACCTTGTAACACTATAATTTACCCAAAATCTCCGAAACAAAATTAGGAATATCCTAATCTTATTCAAATTCATTCCATGTTTCAAACAAATCTCTCATATAAAATCCCTCCAATGCATATCCACCATTCACCCTTCATCATCAAACCACATAAAACCTCCATGGCCCTCCAATAGACGCCTATTTCCAAAGTCTCCCAAGAACCAAAAATTACAGCCTCTCCACCAAAACAATTGATTGTGGGATATGAACACCCAAATGACACAAAACGCCATCACCCAAACTCCTAATTTCTCAATCACCTAGTGCTCCTAATGCACCCTCCAAAACAACATCAACAAATGACACTTCTTCATCTCAATTGATACATACCCAAAGTTCACCAACCGTCCAACATCACTTCACCAAATGGCTACTTGAACCCACCAACTTCCCTCCTCCAATGGTTTCTCCACCACATCCAACTCCAGAAAATGCATCATGGACATCACTCTCACTCTTCCCCAATTACCTACCCACTTGTTGTCCAAATTTAAATACTCCATCACCTTCACCACCAATCATTGAGCGATCCTAATTCCTAGAATTCCTTAAAGGCCATGGTTACTCATCGCCTTTAATGAATCCACAACCGAACCCTCACTTTGCGTACGCGAGAATCTTCAAAGTTGTCACCAAAAAATTACCTATATTTAGTCTCTCAAATAATTATCACCACCATTTGCAAGCACAATGAAAGTCCATAAACTTGACTAGTATTTTAATTTAATGAATGATCAAATTTTGGTTGTATGCATATTTTTCTTTCTTGCCACATGTTAAAATATTTTATTGTTTTGAAACCCATTTGTAGCCATGAAACAAAAACCATAGCTTCTCGGAATACCTTGGTGCCCTCGAACGAGGGGGAGCATACATCAAGGAGGAGCACTTAGTCCGTCAATTTTACTAGCAATCCTCGACGATGCCTGTTTGATTCTACAAAAAGGTGAGGGAGAAATGAAAAAACACAAAAACATACCAACTAAATACTATGTTTAAAAAAAATATTTTACTTTAATGAGTTTTAAATTTTTAATCATCAAAATGGGGAATGTTGATGAGGAATTTAATGCCTAAAAACTTTTAATATCTTCACATCTTTGTTTTTGATAATCACAAAATATAAAAACGGTCAATGTAAAAATAAACGTAATCATAATTAGAATAAATCTCATTTCAACATTACAGTCACTTAAAGGTAATGAAAAAGAATAAATGCATAATGCATTTTATGATCAAATAAATTTTTATTCAACTTAAACTTTTATAAAAATATTGTAAACATTTTTATAAACATCACAAAACATTTTCTACATTTTAAATGAAATGTTTTTATTCAAAATAAATATTTTTAAGTCAAACATTTGAACCTAAAACGCTAGAAAAGTCCGTAAAACACCCTCCCTTGAATAGGACAAAAAGGGGAGCGTCTGAAAATGGGCGGCCCCCTTAAATACATGGGTGGCCCCCTTAATTATAAGGGGGCCGACACCCTATTTAAGGGGACCGACCATAGACCCCGCTCCTCCAGCTTGTCCTATAAATACTGGACTATTCCCTAACATTTTTCTCACCTTTTGCACTCATTCTTTCTGTTCTAAAACAACCCATACATCTCTCTAAATCCTTTGATCATTTAATCATAAAGCTTTGTTTCAATATTCAAGCTTAATCCCATCAAGTGCAAGAAAGAACACTTCCAATCACAAGTGAAGAAGTATTACACCTTAGTGTGCATAGCAATCTTGTTGCATCCATATCACATATTTGTAAATCAATTGTATATCTTGTAAGTTGTGTGTAGTAGCTAGATCTTTACGATCTTTGTAAGTATAGTTAGATCGTGGTGATCTTAACAAGTAGTGTTAGATAGTTGTAATATAAGTAGTGTGGTGAAGTAAAGTTTTGAAGTTGTGAAGTTGTGAAGTTGTGAAGAAGTTGTGAAGTTGTGAAGAAGGTGTGAAGTTGTGAAGTTGTGAAGAAGGTGTGAAGTTGTGAAGAAGTTGTGAAGTCGTGAACAAGTCGTGAAGTTGTGTTGTGTTAGATTGGTTCTAGCTAAGATTAGAACTCGACATTTAGCTTTGTGTCGTAAATCGGTGTAAGCAACGTTGTGTACGGTTTTCTCCGCCATAAGGGAGTTTGTTGACATAGTGAAGAAAACTCTCGAGTTTGGTGCTCGGGGAGTGGAGTAGGGCGAAGAGGTGCTTCATTACCGAACCACTATAAATCCTCGCGTTGTGGTTTGATTGTTCTTACTCTTATCTCTTGTTTTACTTTATCATTTTATATACTTATATTGTTCATATTGTGCAAGCGTTGAATTCACAAAAAGTCGAATCTAAGTTTTACAAACATACATAAACCTTAAATTAAAAAGCGGTAAAACTATTCAACCCCCCTTCTAGTTTTCCACAATAAATGTAAGGCGATAAGGTAAATAATGATGTAAAGTGAAAGGTAAAAGAAAGTGCAAACCGAACGCGATGATTTATAGTGGTTCGGTCATGAAGCACCTCTTCGCCCTACTCCACTCCCCGAGTACCCAACTCGAGAGTTACTTTACTAGTCAACAAGCTCTCTTTAGGCAGAGAAAACCGAACACAACTAAGCTTACACTGATTTCCGACACTAAGCCAAATGTCGAGTTCTAATCCTAGCTAGAACCAATCTATCACAACTTATGTATTTTGAGGACTAAAATACTAACCGCACAACTTCACTACACTTCACAACTTCACTTTACTACACTACTTTACTTTACTTCATAAGACATATAGATATAGGCATATAAGTTTATCTAAGCATGCATCGACACACTAATCAATGAGATTAATGTGTAAGACTCTATGGCATTTAAACGTTAATTGTCATATATTAAGCTAATATAGTGTAGATGTACAATTAACACGTAAGTCATGTAAAATAACGCATACAAAACATGATAATTTTAAATGTAATCGCCATGTAAAACATGTTAGCATTTAGCATTTAGGAGCATGTGTTATTTAGATAAACTAAGAAATATTTTATCTAATATTGCTAGAAAAAAAATGTCCTTATAGTGGACATGCATTTAATATTTAAGCAATTAAACATTGAGCATCAAGATCATGAAGACATATAATTGCATTACATGGCAATAAGTAATCATCTTGAAATATTAAAGCACATATGTAAGGTGCATTGTGTCTAGATTAACTAAGAAGAAGCCTAATTTCTACGTGCTTAGTGTGTACTTGCTGTAGTAGTTTTAATACACTAATAAAATATACGATATAATACCACAAGAGCAATTAAGAAAATTCCCTAAGGAAAATTCACTCTTAAAAGATATTTATATAATATATAATACGTATATTTAACCGGGAAGTATGATCACCCGGGTCGTTTCCCCAACGACTTGTGAAATTGAAACCACGTTTTAGCTCGGATTATGATTTGAATGAGAGAAAAGATATTTTTTAGTTTCTATAACTACTAAATAAAAGCAACAATTTATAATGAACAATTAAAAGCAATTAAGCATTTAAAAAGATAAACGGGAAACAATTAAAACACGACAAATAAGCAAGTAAATCAAAATTAAGTCCTAAAAATGCAAATTAAATTTCTAAACCTAAAATAGGACAAAAGAAAATTTTAAGAAAAAGAAAAATATTTTTTCTTGATTATTTTTGAATTTTTTATGAATTAAAAACTATTTAAACTAAATTAAATCCTAAAAAATAGCAAATAAAGTCCTAAAATTTGGGAAAAATAATTTTTAAGCTTAGAAAAGTCTAAAATAACATAAAAACTTAGAAAACTATTTTTAACTATTTTAAAAATTAAAATTCTATTTTTAAAATTTAAAATAAAAGCCTAAAAATGAAATTTAAAATCTAAAAAGGGTGAAAATGATTTTTCTTAATGTAAAACTAAAGCTATTTTTTATAAACCTAAAAACTATTTTTTTGTAATTTTTTAAAACTTTTTTCTATTTTTTATGTATTTTCTAAAATTAAAACCTTCGAAAAATCTTAGAAATTAATAAAATAAAAGGAAAAATCTGAAAAAATTAGGGAAAATCTAAAGTGCAACAAAGAAGCTAGGAAAAATAGACCAAAGAACTCAGCTAACCAAATAAGCTCAATAAGCCCTAAGATAAGCTACGGCTTATTACATAAAAAGGAAATGAGAAAAAGGTTATCTATTAAATGGTGCAAACTAGGACATGTGACAAGTCCCAAGGCAGTGGTAAGGTGTGTGTGTTATGTGCTTAAGGTCTTGAGTTCGAACCTGGCTAAACCCCTTTTTGCTTATTTTTTAATTTTTTTACTTTTATGAAAAACTGAATATTAGGACTTAAAGAGGACACAAATCTAAACAACTTTAATAAAAGGTACACTAGCTTAAACTCAAAATTAAGCTTTTTAAAAGCTTTTGAAAATGGCAGGTCAGTAAGTGGCCTTTTGAGCTTTAAAAATCCTTGATTGCAATTAAGTGTTTGCACAATGCTTAATATAAGCTCATTTTTGAAAACAAAAGGTGTTCTGAATAGCTTATGAGTTGCTTAAGCTAATTATGAAAAGAAATTTGAGCTGGAAACACTGAAAAACAATTGAAATTGATGGTTAAGGTGACAAACTCAGGAAACAACTCAAAAAGCTTAAAAACAATATAAGCTCAAATGCTCAATAAGCTATGTTAGATACTAAGCTTTTGAAAACTACTTTACCTACATATAAGCTAAGTAACCAAATCATAAAAACCTAAGCTATAATCTGGAAATCTTAATTTAAAAACTAAAATCTAAATCCTACTGTTTTTGGACTTTTTGGCTTTTTAGTGACTTTTTAAAGCAAAATTAAGCTAACTAATTAAGCTGAAAATGGAAAATAAGCTAAGACTTAACTAAAGCTATATAAAGACTAAAATATATTTGAAATTAAGCCTATAAATCCTACATTTACTAGCTCAAATGAAGATCAAAAGTTCGGCAGCACTAACTGATATTAGTGCTGCTGATGTAAATGGTATACCACAAAAACTCAAGTGCAGGCTTCCTTAGGGGTATAGCCTGCACAATACACTCTATTTAAGTGTATACAACACAATTCAAACACACACAAAGTCCTAACACTTAAATCAAATAAAGCAAGAAAAACTTAAGCCATAAAGTAACCCTGGTGCTGAGATGACAAAATAAGCCATAACTTTTTAAATTTTTAAAACTAAACTTTGAAATCTCACTTTCTAATTATTATAAATGAATTAAAGACTAACTCAAGTAAAATTGAGGACTCACTTTGACTTTTTGATGTCAAACTAGCTTATACCAAACACTCCTTAACATAAGACAGATTTTTTATTAAGCTCTTAAAACTAAAATCTACTTATTAAAAACTAGATTACCAGATTACTATAAGTTTATAACAACTTAATTAAACACAAATTAACCACTGAATTAAGCTAAACACCAAAATCTACTATTATAGTAATTATATTGTTTGGCATGTTCTATGGGATTTATAATACACAGAATAGAAAAAACTACTTTCTAACTATTAAGCTAACAATAGATGATAGGAAATAGATAATAAGCATAATGGAGGACAAGTAAACACAAATAAGCAGATAGCATAAGCAAATAAGCACATTAATAAGCTAATAAGCAGATTAAGCAAAACTAAACTATGAACATAAAACAAAAATTTAAAGGATAACTTAACATAACCTTCCAGCTAAACAGAAGCATTAAACTTAAATAGCAGCTACAAGCTCTAGCTTACCAAATGATAAGCGAGTATAAGTCCAAGGGAACCCCTTCCATTAAGGTCTCATTCTAAAGAGCTTAATATATTCCAAAGCAAAGGTACTTAGGGCCGTTTTAAAAGGTTTAGTTATATTAAGGTAAGTTTATGAGCTTATTATTAGCTATAGACTAATAAGAGCTTTAAGAGCCTTAGAACTTTAGCTTAACATTTTGAAAGAAAAAAGAAACTTTAAGAAAACAAAGAGCTTATAGAGACTACTTAAAACTGAATTTTTATTAACTTAAAAAACTTTTTTTTTTTTTTTTTTTTTTTTTTTTTTTTTGAATACAATCTTAAAAGGAGATTACATAACGAAAATGAAATTTAAGCCTAAAAACATAAAAAGCTATTAAAAATCAACTATTAAGCTAACTAGTTTGTGTGTGTGTGAGGGGTGAGAAGCCTTTTTATAGCTGCTTGATAGAAATTCCACCTGCCTCTTGCCCACGCCCCTTCTAATCTTCACCATCCATTTCTTCAATCATTGGATCAATGATCTCATCCGTTGGATCAAGTGTGGACACTCAAGGATTGCCAAGCTGTCATTCTTGATGTGACAGCTTATGCTACTTCTCTATGTGAATCCAAGAGTAAAACCCACCTCTCCTTGTGCTTTCTTCCATAGCCACGTGGCTTTGATGCTTAAGTGATCAATTAGAGCCCTTGATTTGACATAATTAACCCTGCCATTGTGTAAACAAGCTCTTGAATTGTCTTCCATACCCTTCAATTTGCAAAGCCCCTTGATTTTTACAGTATATCCCATTAGTGGAGAAGATGATGAACATTATTTCTTATTTTCCCGCTTGTTTTAACTGTTAAATGGGTAAAACAGTTTAAACTTTAGGACAAATGCAAAACTAGTCCTTGTGGCTGATAGGTGAGAGTTGTAGTGTAAAATGATTTCTTAAAATGACAGAAATGGTCCTTGTGGTTTTATAAAAGGTAATGGGCTAGGTTTATTGGGCTTATGTGTTGGGCTTGGACTTATTTAGTATCCGGGTAGGGTTTTGAAGGATTTTAAGGCCCATTAAGCACTTTAGGGACCATTTGTGGACTTTTCTGAAACTTGGAGGCCTAAAGTGGAATATTTAGGTTTTGTCCTTTTGTGGCTTTGACTTTTATTGACCAAGGTTTGACCAATTTGACTGAAGGTTGACTTTTTCTTGCTTTGGCTTTGCATCTTTGGCTTCTATTGAGCTCTTCCGTTTCTCGTGTCCGTGTTTGCCCGTTTTTTTGATGGTTTTCTTGTAATTTTTGATATATCCGTACCTGCACACACAAAACACAAAAACAAGCATATCTTTCCCATTTTTAGTGTATTTTGGGCTTTATTGGGACATTTTAGGTAATAACAGATATGTGTATTTTACACTTATCAAAATTCCCCAAACTAAACGATTGCGTGTCCTCATGCAATATCACATGCCTTATAACCAAATATCTTAAAACTTCCCCAAACCAAACCTTT
>BQNB010090545.1:2915-27117 GCA_026074375.1 Tanacetum coccineum | reverse complement strand
ATGAAACAAAATGACTAAATTGTCACCTCTACGAGTGCTCACACAAACACGTCTAACAAGCACGCCCGGATGCTAGTCCTACTTCACGTGTATCCCAAACAACAATTGTAAACCAAATACCTCTGAATAAAATACCCAAAACCACTCTTGCAATAGGTACCGAAAATCAGAAAGGGTGTATTATGGTTTTCACCGATTTCGGTTGAACCGAAATAGGTTAGTGTCAACCGAAATCCACAAATCCAAAACCCTAATATGTTTCTACTGCTTGTCACACCTGAGAACAAATAAACCAAAGCCTATACACCCTCTTGGTCAGATCTGGAATCGAATCACAAGTGGTTAAACCCTAAAAGGATTAACCGAAAAAGAGTATGGTGTGTATATAGAGAACCGAAACTCAAAGAAACCCTAACTTAGGGTGTTTGTACTCGGCTGGTTTTAATGGAGAGAAGATGGGAGAGTTTTTCTGTGTTGTTTGGCTGTGTATGTCGACCAAAAGAGCTAGGGGATGGGGCTTTATATAGCCTTCAACTCCCTACTCATGATAAGAATAAAACTCTTCAAGTTTTAGTCTTATCACAACACCCTACTTCTTCTTATCTCCAAGCTTGAACCTAGACACATTTCTAGATCCCTCTTTGGCCGGCTATTATGATAAGAGACAATTAGGATTTGTGTCTTGACATCTTATGTCCAAACGGTTTACAATTGAAAGCCACGTGAAGTAACAAACGTACTCTAAATGTTTTCCGTGTGTGCCCCCAATAGGCTCACACACTTCTAGTCGTATGTGTGCGCATCCAACTACCATAATCCAACACGAAACACCGGACAATATTTTTGTCCTTGTCACACACAACCAAATTAGATGACCAAAGCGCTTTTCTATAAGTAAAAACCAGGAAGGATAAGCATTTGTCAATTACAGGCTGTAGCTATGCTTGAATCGTTGTTTTCTAAAAATATTACTCCATTAATAGTAATTGAGTTCTCGTGTCTTTCTTTAACGAGAATTGTTTGTCCGTCCAGTTAATACTCTTCTTGGCTGCGATGAACACTGGCCGTACAGCCTGTACTTAAAAGTGGACGAAGTGCGCGACCACTTGAGACCTCTTATTATATAAAGAAAAAGGAATGACATTCTTTAAGCATTTTGCCATTTAATGTTAAGCATATACAGGCTGTAACAATATTTACAAAGTGTGCAAAAACTTAGAAGCACACTTTGTAATTGTATCTAATCTACACATGTTGTTTATTTTTTTCCTAAGTCAAGATGCTTGAATGTTTCGTGAAATCAGATTGTGATAAATTCAAGGATTTGCAGCACATTGCGGTTGGTAATATAAAACGAATGGATGATTAAACATTCACTACAAGAAAAAGAAGAACATGCGACGATTTTTCAGCGAGGACACTAATGTCCTCGCCAAAGCCTTGCTAAACGACAAAATGACACCTTTTTAAACTTTGACCGGGACTAAAATATGGAAAATTTTGACCGGGGACATTGGCGAGGACATGTCTCCCCACAATGTCTTCGCCAAAACCTATTTTCATATTTCATTTTTTCGTTAATATTTTTTGGCTCGCACTTTTCCCGCTCAAATCATTGGCGAGAACATGTCCTCACCAAAGAGTTGACCCAAACATTGACTGGGATTAAGAATGTGCTTAGCAAAATGATTAATAGTTTGATTTGGTCGTGTTTTGTTTGGCGAGGACAAAGTCAACTGTTGACTAAAGTCAAAGTTTGACATTTTTTAAATCTTTTTTCCAAATCATGTAGTATGGTTTGATGATCGATGAAACGTAAATAAACAAATGAGTTAAACAACAACAAATAAGTAAAACATATGAATTACATTACTAATCGATAAAGCTTTAAACATTAAAACATACGGATTACATTCGAAATCGATAAACGTTAAAAACATTAAAGCATACGAATTACATTCCGAATTCTAAATGAAAAACTACTCTAACCCAAGTCTTCCCATGTCATTATAAAGCTCGTGAAGTATTGCAGTTACGAGTGATCACGGTCCGAAAACCGGACCGGACCGACCAAGACCGGACCGAAACCGAATTTGTCCAAAACGCCGAACGAAGGACCGGACCGAAATGGTCCGGTCCGGTTCGGTCCGGTCCGGTCCAACAAAGCATAATTGCCGGGTTTTTTGTAAGACCGAACCAGACCGAGGAACGAATTTAAAGAAAAGCATGGACCGAGGACCAGACCAAAATATGTTCGGTTCGGTCCGGTCTGGTCGGTCGGGTTCGGTCTGGTTTCTCGGTCGGTCCGGTCGACGGTCCAATACGCTCAGCCCTAATTGTAGTTGCCTCAAATGTGTGATTCTCGTGATGCCTTTTCATCTCTAGTGTTCCCTCTAGTATCTTTATATTTTCCTCTATTGTCTTTATCTTTTGAGCCAAAAACTTGCAATTTGAGCACTCTGCCTTTCCATGACTTGGTGCAGATCCAGAAGGTCTCAGAGAATAACTTGGAGGTTTTGAAGGCCCCGAAGAAGAACTTGGAGGTGTTGAAGGTCATCCTTCCACATAAAATATCCACATCCTCTATCTTGAGTTTCTGGTTGTTACATAGTAAGGAAATCATAAGAAATGTCTTTTTGACAAGCAAATTATTTATATATTACATAAATAATTATTTTTTGATACTTCACCTTTGAACAAGGACATGCATAATATTCTCTACCATAACTGTAAGGTTTACGTGATGTCGCAACACTACATCTCTTTTTTCATAGCTACACTTAAAATAATGATCATATTGCTCCATCTGGTGGCAGATGATCGAGGTGGTGGTGAATGTGGTGGTGGTTGTGAGGATAAGAACGTGTATGTGATTGTGAGGATAGGATCTGCTTTTATGGTAAAAAAACAAGAGCTTTTAGCGACGACATGTAGCGACTACATGTCGTCGCTATAGGTTCCGATGAAAGTCAATAAGTATAATTCTTTTCCAAACACACACACTTAAATGAAACATAATGTATCCTGACTCATAGATTATGTTTCTTGCTTTTTGCAAACTACACAAGAGGAGATGCTCAGGTTACAGGCACTTGGGACCATGACTGAGCCAGAGATTTTGGCGCAGGTCCTTGGGAGAAAGCAGCGAGGACATCTGTCGGGCAGGGGCAAAAAGGTCGCTGAGGTCGGGACCTCGACTGTGTTCGGATCGCAAGACGAAGGCACTCCATTCTACTCTCAGCGAGAGATGAATGAGGTCGTGAAGAAGTATCAAGAGGATCTTGCTGCCCAACAAAAAGCGATCGGACAACAAAGTGAAAACTTCCAGCGAATGCTCGAGTTCCTTTCCTAGACTCAAGGTATGTCATAGCTTGCTACCATGTTTGGAGACGATGAGGATGATGGGGGCGTGGGGATGTTAGGGACCTATATGTTTGGTAGTGGTGTTATTTCTTGTTGTTATGTTTATATGCGTTGTGTATGAATTTAGGATATTGTTGGATTTTGTTGGATATTTAGGCGTATCACTATGTTTTAGGATCTATACACTTTAGTTGAACTTCTTTGAACTTTTGTATGTAATTTTGGCGCCTAACAATGTTTTAGGCGTATAACTATGTAGCCGAAATTGTAATATTGGCGAATCTTTTTAGCCGTATGAAGTTTAGTTTATTGTTGTGCGGATTTGTATTATTTTGTTGCCCAATTAGGATAACATGTTGCAGCCTATATAGGAAGATTTTTTCCAGAAAAAATCTAGAAAACCTGCATAATGCAGCAGCATGCTGTCAAAATTGTGCAACAGAATTTGGCGAGAACATGCCCTCGCCAAAAGGTGAGGCCTCAGCCTTGCCACGTCACTGATCTGATATATAAATAAAATATAAAATTGATTAATTAAATTCATTAATTATTTGCAATTAGTTTAGTAGCGCTAGCTAAGACGTGTAGGGAAGACATGTCCTCGCCAAAGCCTTGTGGGGTCCGGCTCATTAACTTTGACTATGAAAAATGTGAGCCTGACGTTGTCGTCGGTAAAGTGTTGAAAAAGTCGTCGCTAATGTAATTCACTACCATGCTTTGGTGAGGATATTATCGGAGGGGGAGGGGGACATGTCGTCGCCAAAGCCGCTTTAACTAAGACTTGTCATCGGTAAAGCCTCGAAACCGTCCTCGTCAATTTTGCCGATTGTTGGTGTGATTAGTCATACATCTAGCTTTTGACGGTTTAAACATGTGGTGAAAATCCATGGTTTTGTTTCGTTAACTTTAAAATCACGCAGCCATGTCTTGAGCACAAGTTAAGCAAACTGTTTTTTTCACTTTTTACCAAAGAATACTGTGTGCTAAACATATAAAGTGGCATACGCCAATTTTTGAAAGTCCCTTGTACAAAAAGGGCTCCAACTAGTTATATTAAAGTTAATTTTTTTTGTCAATTTTGTTTAACTTGACGAAAAGATCAAGTTAACATTCAATTTTGTTTAAAAGATAATGAATATGTTGAAGAAGAATTATGTATATATCTAAGTTTTTAGGCTTTGAATTTGTTGAGAAACAGTAAGTGTGCAGTGTGTACGAATCACTTAACAGACTGGTTGCTAGTTTTAACATGTTTGCGAATCATTTGCGTGAACTTGTTAATTTATCTTCACAAAGCATAAACATGCATCAAATTTCTTAATTTCACATGTTCACACTATGCCGTAAGCATATATAATAGATTTATGTAAACCGTTCCGTTCTATTTTTAGACCAAAAATCAATGTCACGTACAAGAAAACACGAACACATTGATGGTCTATTGTATGTACGGAACCTCGAACAACTTTTTCGTCCTTTACACACGCATCTGAATTAGATAAGCAAAGCTCATTTCTATGAAGAAACAACCAGGAATATACACAAGGATAAGCACGCTTCGTCCATTACAGGCTGTAAGCTACGCTTTGAACCGTTGTTCAATATTCATGTCGATCAATTTGCATTGTCTCTATCTTTTTCTTACGAGAATTTTTCATCCATCCAGCTAGTGCTTTGCTTAGTTAGAAGTTGATTTTTTCAGAGACGACAAATACTAGTACACACACACACACACACACATATATATATATATATATATATATATATAGACACATACACACTTTAGTGACACTAGCTTGAACTTGCAACTTACGAGATGATAAAGACGTGCACGTCCAATATGACTTCGCCAAAGCCATAACTAGGGTACTTTACATGCATGGAAATTTTATTTGGGATATAGGAGTTCAACACTTCAACTTGTTTAATACGTTCTTTAACTAAATATATTAAAATGTCATTGCTAACAATATACTGTATACTGTATTAAAGAAAGAGTATACATGTAGGTTGTTATGATTCTCCTTTTCTAATGATTACGTAAAAAAAAGACAAAAAATTAAACATAGCCCAAATTATTAAAATTTATAGAATTCTCTCAAGTACAAGTTCAATTTCAATATGATATATCAAGTAACTAAGGCATAACAAGTTGCATTAGGTGATGACCCTGGATATCTTCTTCTTTTTTTTTGTTTTTTTTTCACATTGCCGACTTGAGCAACATGATTTATTTAATTTAAGAGTTAAGTACATTTTTGGTCTCTGTGGTTTGGTGCATTTTCTCACTTTTGGTCCAAAAAATAAAAAAAAGTTTGGTTTTGGTCCAAAACACATAGTTTCGGTAGTTTCGGTTCACTTTTAGTCCAAAAATTTTAGTGCAAATTCACGGGATTGGACTAAAAGTGGACAGAAACTATGTTTTTGGACCAAAAGTGAACCTTTTTTGAATTTTGAACCAAAAGTGAACTCGCACCAAACCACAAGGACCAAAAATGTACTTAACTCTTAATTTAATTATTCAGAAGACAAGCACACAAAATACCATTATTTGATAATAAAAAATTATATCAATATATTTTCTTGTGCACGGCGTGCATTAAAAAATATGAAGGAGACAAGTTTAAGGGTAAATAAACTAACCATGTTGCTCAAGTTGGCAATGCGTGACAAAATTTAAAACAAGACAGTACAACTCAATTTAGCAACTTTGCACGCAGCCAAATATCTCTTAATGATCCCGTTGGAATCTTTATCTTCAACAAACTGGAAGATGGATATCGCGAAACCTAGAACACTTCAAGAAAGTTCGCTAGGTTGCAACACCAAAAAAACTTTTTGGATATAAACGGAAACAGAAGTATAAACCACAAAGAATAGCCGAAAGATTAATATTGTATTTATGCTAATCGGCTCAAGAAGAAAGAACAGAAGATGGGATGGTTTGGGACCTTCACCCCTCATCTCTAGAGATGAGGGGCAATCCAAACCGACTAAGACTCGGCTTTGGTTTCTAGCCGACTTAAACAAACATCCCTAATAAGCTAATAACTTGCCTTGCAAGGCAAGCTATGTTACATAAGGAAACTTACCGTACATTGACTTAAATCTAATCAAACACTATCCTAATTAATCTTTGAAACTAATATAGACTAACAAATTCCATCTTAGTGACAAGACTAGTTAGTCCCGACACCAAGTATCTCCGTGCAATACTTGAACTTCGGACCTGGAACCACCTTTTTAAATGCTTCAACTGCATTATCTTTCGTGCCTATCTTTGCCACTTCAATCACTCTAGATTCCACGATCACCCTGATGAAGTAATACCTTACGTTGATATGCTTCGTCCTCTCATGAAACATTGCATTTCTTGAGAGATGAATTGCACCTTAATTATCACAATTCACAACCATCGATCTTAGGTTTACTCCCAACTCGATTAGTAGACCTTTAAGCCAAATGCTTTCCTTAACAGCTTTCATAAGCGCCATATACTTCGCCTCTGTAGTAGATAATGCAACAACATGCTGTAGAGCTGCTTTCCAACTCACAATACAACCATGTACCATAAACACGTACCCGATTATCGACCTACCCTTGTTAGGGTCTTTAGCATAATTTGCATCCACGAAACCGTCAACATCCACGTGCTTCCCTTGATCTCTACCATACACTAGACCTACATTAGTAGTTTCCTTCAAGTACTTCAAAATCCACTTCACTGCCTCCCAGTGGTTTTTTTCCTGAATTCGCTAAAAACCTGCTCACAATATTAACAGCGTATGCAATATCCGGTCTAGTGCAAACCATCAAGTAATTTAAACTACCTACAACATTTGCATACGGGACCGTACTCATTCTTTCCACATCCCAGTCACTCGACGGACAATCCTTTAAAGATACCTTGAAGTGTGCTCCCAATGACACAGAGACCGACTTGCCATTATCTACTCTGAAGTTATTCATAATTAACTGCATGTATATTGACTGCGACACCTTTAGGGTTCGGCTACCCCTATCCCTGACAATTTCCACGCCGAGTATCTTCCTAGTTGGACCCCGTTCTTTCATATCAAACTATTTTCGCAGCAGTCATTTGGTATAGTCGATCTCAGACTTGCTTTTACAAGCAATCAGCATATCAGTTACATACAACAATAGATATATGTACATATCCGGTGCAAACTCCTTGAAGTAAACACAACTATGTTGCGGCTAAACCCGTTGCTTGCCATATACACATCAAACCTTTTGTATCACTGCCTTGAGGACTGCTTAAGACCATAAAGAGATTTATAGGTGTCCAACACCCCTTAGGCCCTTGTTTCTTCTCGATGGATGATATATAAAATGTTAGTTACACAAACGTATTGCACTATGACTTTTATAGTCAAATTCACTACTGTAAAGTTTATATTTGAGAACACTTTCTTGCATATATAATACATAAACAATATAGATACTTACTGATAATATATAGAACACAAACAAAGATAAAGCTAATGTTTGATAATGTTATTGTAGGTGTATCTGCAATACACGTCAGGATTTGATTTGTAGTACAACGCGTTTTGGTAACATAAAACGAATGTGATGATCAAACCTTGAGCATACATTTAGCTTTTGAAGTTTTTGACCTGTTGTGAAACTCCATTGTATTCCAAATCAGTACTATACTTAACAGGGGCGGAGCTAGTAGGGGGACTAGTGGGTGCTGAGCCACCCCTAATGAGCCTATTTATTCATTAATTATCTATATTACAAGCCGCTTTTCTACTAGTTTTTTACATTGAGCCCCCTTATCATTATGACTTTCTGCATTAAACACGATCAGCCTCCCCTAACTAAAAATCCTGGCTCCGCCCCTGATACTTAATACTTGTAAATGTTTAGATTTGGCTCGAATTACGCAATTTTATTTGATTAACTCATTAAGGGCTCTTTTCATGTAACTAGTGAAATATTATTATTATAACTAATTCGAATTTGGCTAGGGTACCGTCTGTTTTATCAGAACAAAAATGAAAGTAAAAATCTTGATATCATTATCATGAGTAACATAGTCACACATACCATTGCCTTAAGAAACATTTAAGCTAGTCCATCTAAGAGTACATCATGCTTTAATAGCTAAACAATTTATATATCTACCAACTTTAATTCCAAATACTACGTATGAATTTAGACTACACCTATGTGTGATGTTGTGTGTGCAGTGTGCACACAAACAAGATAGGTTATATACTACCTGAGCTTTGTCCCACATCGGCTGCTTGAGGGAGACCAAAGGAGCATAAGCGATTATATAAGCAAAGCAGCTTGGTTTGTAAAAACCACGCAGCCATGTGTTGAGCACAAAAGCGAACTATTTTTTCGCCTTTTACTAAAGAATACCGTGTGCTCTACATATAAAATGGCATACGCTAATTTTTGGAGAGGCCCTTTTTTATACAAGGGCTCCAACCAATTCTTCTAGTTACCAATTTAGTTGTCGGTTTGAGCAAAAATGATTCAGTTTTGACCTTTCTTGGTTATGTAGTATTCATGGTTAGCTAGCTTGATTTAGCATGGTTACTTCAATTCTGAAACCGAAGTTTTGAATAAACATATACAACTGAGTTTCTTAGCTTTCAGTTTGTTGAAAGCACGTTGACCAAAATGGCAAAATGTGTTGTAAGAAACCATACGACATGCACGGTATCATCACTTACAGATTCATGAATCGTTTGCGTGAACTTTATCATCATCTCATAAACATACGTAGATTTCACATGCTCACACTATGCTATAACCATAAAAGATTTAATATAAACGACCCGTTCTATTTTGACTAAACCAATTTCACGTACAAGAAATAACCCGTTCTATTTAACGTAAAACACAATGGCATTGATGGTTTATCGTATGCTTGCCTGTACGAAACCCCGGACTATATTTTCGTCGTTGTCACACACAACTAAATTAGATGACCAAAGCGCTTTTCTATAAAAAAACCTGGAAGGATAAGCATTTTGTCAATTACAGCTGTAGCTATGCTTGAATCGTTGTTTTCTAAAAATATTACTCCATTAATAGTAATTCAGTTCTCGTGTCTTTCTTTTCTTTTACCAAAATTGTTTGTCCGTACGTCCAGTTAATACTCTTCTTGGTCGAAATTGCGACGAACACTGGCCGTACTTAAAAGTGGACGAGGTGCGCGACAACTTGGGACCTCTAAATTCTTAAAAGCCCCAAAATCTACATCAAATATAAATATATTATAAAATCTCTATGATTCTATGAATTTAAATAAAAAGGAAAGACATTCTTTAAGCATTTTGCCATTTACTGTTAAGCATATACAGGATGTAACAATATTTACAAAGTGTGTTAAAACTAAGAAGCACACTTTGTAATTGTATCTAATCTACGTTTTGTTTATTTTTTTTCCTAAGGCAAGATACTTGAATGTTTCGCGAAACCAGATTGTGATAATTCAAGGATTTGCAGCACATTGTAGTTTGGTAACATAAAACCAATGGATGATCAAACATTGGTCATACATCTAGCTTTTGAAGTTTTAAATCTGTTGTGAAAATCCATGGTTTTGTTTCACTTTGCTATACCTGTGATAGATTGCATGCGACTCAGAGCAGAAATTTCTTTAGATAACTTCTTGGGGGTGACTTTCGTGTACCTCAGAATAAAGTTTTGCTAGGGTACCGTCTCTTTTACCAGAAAAAAAAATGAAGGCAAAAATCTTTATCATTGTCAAGAGTAACATATAGTATCATTCTATCAAGTTTATGTTCAGTTATGAATCCAAATCTACACCTATGTGTGCGCACACACACAAAAAAAAAGAAAAAAAGAATCAGATACGATAATATAAGCAAATCAGTTTGGCTTGTTAAAATCACTCAGCCATGTGTTGAGCACAAAGCGAACTATTCTTTCGCACCGTGTGCTCAACATATAAAGTGGCATAAGCAAATTTTTGGAGAGTCCCTTGTACATAAAGGACTCCAACTAGTTATTAAAGTTAATTTTTCTTCTTGTTTTTGTTTAACTTGGCAAAAAGATCATATTAACATTCAGTTTTGTTTAAAAGAAAACGAATATTTTAAAGAAGAATTATGTATATATCTAAGTTTATAGGCTTTAAATTTGTTGAAAGAACGATAAATACGCGGCTAAAATGTTTTGTAGGAAACCGTACGTGTGCAGTGTGTATGAATACTTAACAGACTGATTCCTAGTTTTAACATGTTCGCGAATCATTTGCGAGTGGGAGATCTTGTTTATCTTCCAAAGATAGTTCTATATGAAATTTACATGTTCCACACTATGCAATGCAACTAAGCAATAAAGACTCTTGTAAAATCCCATTCCGTTCTATTTTTAGACCAAAATCAATGTCACGTACAAGAAAACACAAAACTCATTGATGCATGGTCTATCGTATGTACGGAACCCCGAACAACTTTTTCGTCTTGTTCACACGCAACCGAATTAGATGAGCAAAGCTCTTTTCTATAAAGAAACAACTTAACCAAGAAGGATAAGGATTTTGTTAATTACTGGTTGTAGGCTAGCTATGCTTTGAACCGTTTTTGTTCAATATTCATGTCAATCAATTTTAATTTGTCTCTTTATCTTTTCTCACAAGAATAATTGTCTGTCCATCCGGTTAACGCTTTGCATAGTTACGAGTTGAATTTTTCGGACGACAAACACTTGTACACATGTTTTTTATTGACACTAGCTAGCTTCAATTTACAATTCATTATATATGAGATCAGGGCCGTCTTGTGGTTTTTGATGGCCCTAGGCAATAACAGCATAGGAGCCCTATTACACTTGTAAACAAAAGAAAATTTGCATATAAACTTGAATTATATGGCTCATATATATTTAACATTATACGTATTTATATGCAAAAACTAATACAAATGTGACCCTTTTAAGTGTAGGCCCTGTGCGGCGGCACCTGTTTCACACCCCTCCGAGACCCCTCTGTATGAGATGATAAGGACGCACACGTCGAATATGACTTCGCCAAATCCCTAATATTTTAGGGTACACGCATGAAAAGTATTACTATATTGGATGATACAAGAGTTCAACTCGTTTGATCCGTTCTTCTACTACATTACATTTTGAAAAGTTCATTGCTCAAAATAGAGTATTGCTAACCATAGTATAGAAGATGACATTTTGCTACCAGGCATAATGAGATTATTTATATGGGTAAAGTACATAAAAAACTAATGTGCTTATGTAAATGTATCGAAATTTCTAATGCACTTTAAAACGTTCAATAACAGCTGTATACATTCAAATTTTAAATAAAATGAAAAACTTTGTAAGTAGTTTGACTAAAATACCCTTTTCTTTTTAAATCTTTATCTTCCACATATATTTTTTTAGAACGACTTGTTAGTTGTTAGTGGTTCAGGTCCAACAGCGACATCCAATTGGGCAATATGCTGTACCCTGAACCCGCCTGTACTTCCTCCTATTCCGCCTGAAGGGGTAAAAGTCCCGGGTGGGACTCGAACTCGAGACTTATCCTAGCCAAACATCCCCTCCTCAAGCCCTTAAGGAATCTTAGTGGCCAACTGAGCTAGCCCAGTTGGTTCTTCCTCATATTTATACCCAGATTCCGACGACTTTTCCCAGTTACCAACCACCATTCCGACTATTTTTCCGTCCATAAAATTTATAATAGATCCTGAAAAATCTATAAGCATATATAAAAAAGGTCGGAAATGATGCATAGGTTCATCCAGCGGGTCAATAACCAAATAAACCCAAAGAAAGTAAACGAATCGGGTCCGTTTATAAATTGATTTGGGCGAATATGCAGGCTAGAGCGATTTAGTGTTTGGATATTGATGGCGTATAGTATGGACCGGCCCGACCCATTCATACTATTATGGGTTTGGTAGTTAACAATGGGCCTTCGGCCCACACATCGCTGTCACGGCCACTTGGACCTACGGGTCACAGCTGCCAACACATGGTTCGTGGCCGCGGTATCTTCACAAGCTATTGTTAGAAAGGGATAATCTAATTAAATAAGAGATATACTGTACTTAATTAAATAGGTTATGATAATTCCGAATCCCCTATATATCAGACGTGTCTTGGGCCGAAAGATATGGAAACCCTAAGGGTTATTTAGCCTATAAAAGGAACACAATTGTCATCAATACAGATATCTTACGAAAAACACTAATTACATTCGATTACTCCCCAAGGCTATATACTTACTCTCACGCCGGAGTCCAATCGTGGGATCCGCTCCCACGATAAGGTTAACGGTGTTTCATTCCTTATGCAGGGTTCTTTAAAGTTCACTTGATACAAGAACAAGGTGCGACATACCCAAACAGTTGCCTATTCGGACTAAACAAGACCCGACCTAACTTTTGTATCAACAAGTTGGCGCCATCCGTAGAACCCAACACTAGGAATTACTCTCAGAAAAATGAGCGCAATGGCTAACACAACCCCATTGTGACCACTGTCACGAAAGCTACAACCAAAGAAAAGACGCCGAAGGAAGCGGATGCCGTACCCAGGGTTAACATCCTTGACTTCTGTGAGGAGCATTAGGAGGATATCTTGCCGGTCATTATGGATAAGATTCACCGTGACAAGCGAAAAGAAGTCCATACTAGGCTGGACTTTGGAGAAAGTTCCAAGAAAAACTGAAGAATGAGAGAGGGCTCTCAAAACTCAAGTGCTGGGACCTTGCCCGCAAGGTATCGTAACCCGTCAGAAAGGCCCAAGGTGCGGGATCGCATAAGAAGCAACGATGGAAATGTGTTTGGTTTGCTAGGTCATCGAAGGCAGAGCGCATTCGAGCAACTTAGAGATACTTACTCGCCAAGCACAACTAAGTCCGGGCCGAACATGACAAACTCTAGGGATCATTCTCACAGTACAGGTCGTCCTCACAGACGGGACTCTTCTCCTAGCAGAGATCGTCCTCGAAGCAGAGACAGCTCTCGCGGCATCGAAGAATCATATGGTAATACCTGCTCATCCTATAGGACAGGGGCCAGACATAGATATCACTCTCATGACAGGGACCGCTCTCATAGCATAAAAAGAGGGAGGGAAAGTGAATCCCCGTTATCTCGCGTGTCGGAGAGCGACACCAGCGATGGAGGACACTAGAAGTCAAAGTCAAAAGGCGCAAGCCTACAGATGAAGAAGAATTAGCAATACCCTGGTCATGTGAAGAGGTGGATCTATTCACACCTCGAATTCGCAATTTTTAAAGTTCACGGAAAACATGAATGCCTAACAACATGAAAACCTATGACGGAACAGGAGACCCGGAGGATCACGTGAAAATTTTCTATGTCGCGGCATAGGTGGAATGCTGGGCAATGCCTACGTGGTGTCACATGTTCAATTTTACCCTAATAGGGACCGCGAGAGTATGGTTCAATGAGCTCCCTCCAGAAAGCATAGACGGATACAAGGATCTCAAAGCGGTCTTCTTAGCATATTTTATGCAGCAAAAGAAGTACGTTAAAGATCCAGTAGAAATCCACAATATCAAGCAGAGGGATGGAGAGACCATCGAGGATTTCATGAAGCGATTCAAGGTTGAAACTGGACGCATGAATGGAGCGTTAACAACCCTGAATTGACAAAGCGCCTCAACGAACATGTTCCAAAGACCATGGAAGAAATGATGACAGCCACCACTGCCTTCATACGAAGAGAAACTGCTGCCGCTTCCAAAAATAAAGGTCACACATCGTGGAAACCACAGGACCAGCCCAAGCGGCATGTTTCAGAGTGGAAATCTGACTTCTAAGGTCAGCCAAGGGAAGGACGGGGGTCTAACAGGTTTACCCCCTTACCAGAACACCTAAAGAAATCCTCGCGGCCGAAATGGGAAAGTTCAAACCACCACCACCCATGGTAACCCCGGTAGAGAAGAGAAGCAGCAACAAGTTTTGCGACTTCCACAATGATAAAGGACACAACACGGACGAATGTATACAGTTAAAAAAGCATATCGAAGAGTTGGTGCGAGCAGGCAAGCTCTTGCATTTAATTAAAGAAATCAAGCAAGGTAGAGATCAACCGAAGGTTGGAAAGAAGGAAGTCCCAGCCAAAGACAAGTCTATGGAAATCTATATGGTACAACTGTGGCATAGAATGACAAGGAAGAAAGTGACTCAAAGCTTTACCTATGTTAGCGAAATTACATTCGCACCACTGGCTACCAGTAGGGGGGCAGAAGGTCCGCTTGTTATAAAAGTGGAAATTTGGCGGGCACATGATCCACCGCATGTATGTAGACGAGGGTTCCTCAACGGAAGTACTCTACGAGCACTGCTTCAACTGGCTCTGGTCGGAAATCAAAAGCCAAATGGTCCCGGCAACGACATCGTTAACCGGTTTTAGTAGAGAAACTATATGGCTACTAGGACAACTTAGGCTCTTGGTAACAATAGGAGATGCAGAACATTCTACAAAAGCATGGATGAATTTCATGATCATGAGGTCACTATCACCGTACAATGGTATCATTGGAAGACCTAGAATAAGAGAAATCCAAGAAGTACCATCCACAGCCCACAGAATGTTCCCGGTTTACGGAGGAATAATCACTATTCGTAGCACTATCTTGATACCCACTGAGTGCGCCACGGTGACCACATCGTCTAAGGAGATCCTCAAAGAGGCTGAAGTCCGTCATGAAAATTTCAAAGTAGCTCTACATCCGAATTTCCCGAATCAAGAAGTGGCAATCCGAGGGACGCTGTCAGCGAAAGGACGAACGGAACTATGCTCGCTCCTTAAGGAAAACTTGGATATATTCGCATAGCAGCCGTCCGACATGACGGGAGTACCGCGATCAATATCTGAACATCAGCTCAATATCCGGGAAGGATATTTGCCTGTTCGACAGAAGAAAAGGGGTCAGGCCCCGGAACGTGCCAAAGCCATCCAAGCGAAGGTACAGAAACTAGTAGAGGCAAGAATCATGAGAGAAGTTTATTATCACGACTGGCTGTCCAATCCGATCATGGTAAAAAAGCATGACGGTAGCCGGAGGATGTGCGTGGATTTCATGAATTTAAACAAGGCCTAACCGCAGGATTGCTACCCCCTTCTAGAAATCGACTGGAAAGTTGAATCTCTCTACGGTTACCCCTTTAAGTGATTTCTGGACGCTTACAAAGGCTATCACCAAATACAGATGGCAGAATCAGATGAAGAGAAGACGGCTTTCCACACCAGCCATGGAGTATATTGCTATACCAAAATGCCCTTTGGCCTCAAGAACGCTGGCGCCATATACCAGCGGCTGGTTGACAAAGCTTTTGACAACCAAGTTGGTCGGAATATAGAAGTGTACGTCGATGACTTAGTTATTAAGCGTCACACAGAAACAGAGATGCTAAGGGATATGGATGAAACGTTCTTCTGCTTATGAAACAAACACAACAACATTCCAGTAGTACCAAATTCTAACAATCATAACGTTCAACAAAAGCCAAAGACATTAGTAGTACCAAATTCTAACAACCACAACAACATTACAGATTCAGTAGTACACATATTGGGCTTCTAAAAAAGTTTGGGTCTTATCGGGTTGACCCAATAAAGTGATAGCATTATTTAGTTAACCCGAACCCGACCCGATAACACTATTGGGTTATCGGGTTCTGGTCAAAACAACCCGACAAGAATATTTAACCCGATTAGACCCGACCCGATAAGCCTTATCGGGTTCGGGTTCGGGTCGGGTCAACCCGACCCTACTAACACCCCTACTGGTAGCACCCAAACCGAAGGAGGAACTGATTGTATACCTGTCCCCCTCCCACGGAGCTATTAGTGTGGTCCAAATGACTGAAAGGGGCACGGTTCAGACGCTAGTCTATTTCGTAAGCCGCGCACTGTAGGGCCCGGAACTAAACTATACCACAATGGAAAAGCTAGTCCTAGCACTGGTTTTCACCGCCAAGAGGTTACGAAGATATTTCCAAGCGCACCCTATCGCAGTTATCACTGACCAACCCATCAAACAAATAATATCACGTCCTGACGTTGCAGGGCGATTACATAAATGGAGCGTCATGTTGGGAGAACACAATATCACGTACCGGCCAAGGACATCTGTAAAAGGACAGATCCTAGCGGATTTCCTTGTAAAGAATCTAGACGAAGCTCTGCCAGATACATCAGTGGTTGAAACCCCGCAAGAGCGTGGACACTGTTCATGGATGGATCATCATGTGTAAACGGATCAGGTGCTGGCTTAATACTGACAAGCCCGGAGGGAACGGAGTTTACTTACGCGCTAAGGTTTCAGTTCACCGCTTCTAACAACGAGGCAGAGTATGAGACATTAATAGCTGGCCTACGGATCGCAGCGCAGATGAGAGTGCGTTATGTGCACGTGAGTGTAGACTCTAAGTTAGTGGCAAATCAAGTCCTAGGGACATACATCGCCAAAGAATAAAATATGATCAAATACCTTGAGAAGGCTAAAAGCCTGGTCAGCGGCTTCGCTAACTTTTCTATAAGCCAAGTCTCAAGAAGTAAAAATAAGAAAGCGGATGCCCTGAGCAAGATTGCGTCAACCAGCTTTGCGCTCTTGGTCGAAGTACTTAAAGAAAAATCCATACAAGAGAGGGAAGTGGCGACAGTAGTAGAGGAAGATGGACCAACATGGATGACACCGATAATGGAATATTTAAAAGATGGGATCCTTCCAGACGATAGAAAGGAGGCAAGTAAACTCCGTATTAAGGCTAGACAGTATGAATTGTTAGAAGGGGTTCTTTACAGGTGGTCATTTCTAAAGCCGTGGCTAAGGTGTGTCAGACCACTCCAAGCGGATTATGTGATCCTAGACATTCATGAGGGGTCATGCAGTATGCACGCAAGACCACGGTCCGTGGTGGCCAAAGCCATGCGGTTGGTATATTAATAGCCAACCATGCATCGGGATGCACGGGATATGATACGCAAATGTAAAGATTGTCAAATACATCGTCCCGTGCCAAGAAACCCCCAACAGCCACTGACTCCCATCACGGCTCCATGGCCATTCTACAAGTGGGGAATTGACATAGCTGGTCCCTTCCCGGAGGGACCAGGAAAGGTCAAGTTTTTTATAGTCTCTATGGACTATTTTACGAAGTGGATAGAGGCAAAAGCTGTAGCGACAATCAGCGGCAGTCAGGTGAAGAAGTTCATGTAGGATAACATAGTGTGCCGCTTCGGCCTTCCGGGAGAGATAGTCTCAGAAAACGGTAAACAGTTTAGCGACAACCCATTCAAGGATTGGTGTGAAAAGTTGAACATCACACAACGCTTTGCCTCATTGAAACATCCGCAGTCTAATGGACTCATGGAAAGAGCAAATAGGAGCTTGGGTGAAGGAATCAAGGCCCGCTTGGGCGAAGGAAACAAGAATTGGATAGAAGAACTCTCCCATGTCCTTTGGGCCTATCGTACGATGATTAAGTCAAGTCACGATGATACCCCTTTCTCCTTGACCTATGGAACATAGGCCATCATACCTGCGGAAGTCGAAATGCCAACGTACCGCATCGCAGTAATGGACGTCGTGCACAATGATGAGGAGCTACGGCTGAATTTGGATTTACTGGAAGAAAGGCGTGAACGCGCAACAATTTGTGAAGCCAAGGCCAAATTGAAAATGACAAAGTACTACAATGCTAGGGTCCGAGGTGTTACTTTTAAACCAGGAGACTTTGTTTATCGTAGTAATGATGCAAGTCATGATGTGGATGGGGGGAAGCTTAGCTCAAAGTGGGAAGGACCTTATGAGGTCACGGAAACACTCAGAGATGGAGCATAGAGGCTAAGGTCTATGGACGGAACGGTCCTTCCACAGACATGGAACATCGCCAATCTCAAGAAATATTATCTCTGAGCAACGACGTGGATGAGTTTACATTATGATTAGGGCTCCTAATAAAGTAATCCATGTATTTTTATTCCACTCTTTGTTTTTAAGTTATGACTAAAACTCCGCGGGGTCTAGCTAACCCTGCGACTTCTTTATATGAAAAAATTTCTAAGTAAATCTTTCTTTTCTTTAGTATAATTTACTTGTTATTCCATAAGTGCATACACAATATAGTAGATATCTTTGGATATCTACAGGTTAAGCACCCTAATAATTGCTTGCCGTGTAAGAGGGTTGCAACCCCAACGGCCATGGATTCTGTATCCTTGCTTGTTGTGTACCTAAGATGTTGACTACATAGGCAAAGACCCCTACAGAGCATATAAGTCACTACACGTGCAACACAATATACATTACTAATAAAACAGGGAACTAATATACAATATGGTTACCCACGGACATCTGTGGGTACATTACATCAAAATATTGTCTAAGTGCAACAGGCTACACTATTTCCATTCCAAATTATAAAAAGGTGGCAAAGAGATGGATCGTTGTAGTCTTGGATGTGGTTCATCTTCCTCTTCAGCTACCTCGGTCTGTGTGGTGGCATCCGCCAACAGAATCGCCAGCCCCTGGGGAGCGATAGTAGGCACGGATACGGGGATGTCGTCGAATTTGGCGTGATGAATGGAACCAATTCCATGGGTGCGACAAACCACCCTGCACTTCTTCTTTTTTTAGCCCAGCTTATGTTAGCCGCAATGGCATCTTCCAACAACATCTCTTCTTTAAATGCCCAAGGATCTCTAGGGTCGCGTACCTTAGGTTATACGGGGATCTTTAGTTAGGAGGAGCTAGGGAGAAGGTCACGGATCTACTAGGGGCATCTTTTCCGGAATCACTCTCTAAGTATAAAGATGTCATGATTAACTCCATAGGGGCATTCTTCAATCCCTCCAACTGATCCACCAACGGGTACTTCAGATCCTTTAGGTCTTGGAGGGCCTTGACATACTTGCTATCGGCCTCAGGGTCATATGCTTCAACAGCCGCTAAGTCTCGGCCGACCTTCCCATGATCTATACCGTGTTTCAGACCTTCGCTCATACCTTTAACAAGTCCTGCGGACACAACATCAGCAAATGCCTGCCTTAGCTCTGGGGACTCGGAACACTTCATAACGGTTAGGCGCAGGCCATGCCCAATGACCCAACGATGACCCGCGATCGCTGTCAACATGTGCGGATATAACTCCTCGTTAAAATCCACACTTAATTTATCCAGACGTGCATCCATCTTCGCACAACGCTGTTCAACCTTGTCATCTTCATATTTTTTGAATTCTTCAAAGGCGGCTTTTATTTTTTCCTCGCCCGTGACTTGTGCTTGAAGGTTAGATACCTGCTGGGACAGCTGATTATTGCTAACTTGGAGGTCCAAGAACTGGACGTGGAGGCTTTCCAATTCCTTAGTTAGTTTCGCATTCTTAGCCTCTGCGGCTTTCTTCATGTCTACCTCGGCCTCAAGCAAGGCCTCTAAGTTCTTTGTCTGATTATGAAGGCCGTGCACTTCCGCTTCCACAGCCCTGAGGGATTTAATTTCTTGATCCAGCTTTTTTATCTCTTCCTCCCTCGCTTGGATCCTCTGATCCTGTCTGGCTATCTTGGTTGTGGCCTTCTTCAGTAATTTGACCTCTTGTTCAAATCTTAGCCTCAGTTGAGAACCCATAGCCACCTGCCGCGCCAGGTTTATATTATACTGGCTCAGAAAGTCAGTATTGGGCAAGTGGCGCAATTCAGAGAAGTACCCCGGCGGTACTATGTGATCTACCATGTCTTGGCACGCGTCCGGGGTGTCCAGGCGGCAGTTGTTGGTCACGCCCCACTCTGGCTGATAGATACCTCCTGGCGACCCGTCCACGGACGGGAAGGAGGCCGATTTCCCTGACTCCGGACTCTCCGCAAAAATCTGGCCTTGCACCTCCGTGGTAGCAACATTTCCGGTGGGGATCTCGGTGGCCGTTTTCCTGGAAGACCTGCATTCACATTATGAGGCACATGTGATTTGTTAGTATGACTACACTTGTGGAAAAAACAACAAAAAAATAATAATATAAAACAAAGAAAACGTTAAGACCGGATCACTTACTGGGCAACGTCTCGCTCGGGGTGCGGTTGCGGTTTCGCATAAGACAGCGGATCTGGATCGCTCACGCTCTTCGCATCAGCAGGAGTCTCTTGTGTAGCAGGTGTGAAGAAGGTGGAGCCCGCTTCTAATCCCATTGAAGCTAGGGATTTCCCTCCGAGGGTACTCTGTGCAGGGCGGAAGGCAGCATGATCCTTCCTCAACACCTTGGGCGGTGCATTTGCGTCCGCCTCATCATTGCCCCTTTTGCGGCGCCTTTTGTTCACAAGGGGCCCCATGGCGGCCACTTCCTTCTCCAGATCTGGTTCTAGAACGACCTTCGTGGTCGTTGGATTTTCTACAGGTAGGATTTCACGCGACAATCCGTCCTGGACTTGATCTTCCATCCCGTCCCTCTCAGTAATTAATGGGGGTGGGTTTTCATTGGCAAAATCCAGCGGCGATTTCTCTAGGGCGGAAGGTGTCCCTGAGGATCCTGACGCCACGGTAGTGTCCTCCATATCTATCACACGGTTTGCAGTGGTAGTCAGTAGTGGCACCTCATGGTGGCGTCTTGAGGTTGAGTTCTCGGTCTCACCTGTGTAGGATTCGGGGCACTGATCAAGTTGAAACAAGTCCATATCTGCTTCCTACACAGGATATTGTTGTATATTTTCATGATATGTGAGAGGTAAAGACCAGTTTATAAACACCCACCTCGGTCATCGTCATAGAGGAATTAGGGTTCACTCATCCCCCTGAAAGTATCTCGACTTCAGCCCTACTAGGTACATAGGCTTTTGGTGTTTTGGATAGGGGTACGGTGTTGATCATGGGTTTACGTTCCGCGCGGGAATGGTGTTGCTAATGGCATCCCATCCTTTGGGGCGTTTGTGCGCCATTCCACGACGGTGGGGAATATTCTCTCGTCTGCCCAGAAGAATCAATTGTTCCAGTTCTTCAAGGAGTCAAGGGGCTTTGTATAACACTGTGGGGTGTTCTTCCCCGGTCGTTTGCTAAAGGACATCCATCCCGAGTTGTAGGAAGGAACGTAGAAAACACATATAATTAAGTTGTGGAATTATGTTTAGGGAGCGGCAGGTGATTTCAAGTGACTCGCTTTGGTGCCATATTCACTGCAATTGTGAAAGTTGAATTTCGGTAATGATTCCAAGGATGTCGAAGCCGGAATTGTGAAATGGGATACAAAAGTTTGCAAATCGAAATAAACTTGGTGGGTAAAACACGACTTTGCCCTCCGGAAAACTCACGATGGGTTCCTCCTGGGCCATGGCATAACTCAGGATGCAAGCTCTCTGGTATACCATACTCGGAGGTGAACTCTAGAAGATACTCTTGGGAGATGGTTGATACGGCGTCCTCAAGTTGTATTGTATCCCTACCCATTTTTAATTAGTTTCAAAAAGGGGCGTGGTGTACTAACCTGCGGTGATGGGATTCCGTGGGAATAAGTGACTTGTGCAGCTGTATGTGTAAAAATGGCGGTTCGATTTGAAAGATGTGGAAACATACACAGTGGTCGCTTGCCCTATTTATACTATGTCCTCGACAGTTGTGCCTAGTTGGATGATTGACATGTGTCCTCCACTAACTTTTTGGATGGTTAAGATTGAGAGGAAGGTGAAACGGTTATGGGCCCACGCGTCCCATCATTCAGCCGTTTGCGCCGTTTCTTGATAAATGGGTCCTATTATTGCGCTGCGGGGCTCAACATACGGTTTAGGAGATTAAGCGTTTTCAGGAAGGTTCGAGGTATTTGGTAGTCTAGCAACCGTGACCGCGGTCCCGACCGCGGCCACGTCTCCTAGACTGGGGGGACATGATGACGTATAGTATGGACCGGCCCGGCCCATTCATACTATTATGGGCTTGGTAGTTAACGATGGGCCTTCGGCCCACACATCGCTGTCACGGCCACTTGGACCTACGGGTCGCGGCTGCCAGCACATGGTTCGTGGCCGCGGTATCTTCACGAGCTATTATTGGAAAGGGATAACCTAATTAAATAAGAGATATACTCTACTTATTTAAATAGGTTAGGATAATTCCGAATCCCCTATATATCGGACATGTCTTGGACCGAAAGATATGGAAACCCTAAGGGTTATTTAGCTTATAAAAGGAACGCAATTGTCATCAATACAGGTATCTTACAAAAAAACCCTAATTACATTCGATTACTCCCCAAGGCTATATACTTACTCTCACGCCGGAGTCCAATCGTGGGATCCGCTCCCACGATAAGGTTAACGGTATTTCATTCCTTGTGCAGGGTTCTTCAAAGTTCACTTGATACAAGAACAAGGTGCGACATACCCGAATAGTTGCCTATTCAGACTAAACACCCGACCTAACTTCTGTATCAACATTTACTGTTACTATTTAACTCAATGTGTTCAAGTTTTGATAACATATAAGAGATCTTAAATCTGAGTTCCATTTGGTGCAAATAACGGAAGTGATCGTGAACGTCCACCCTTAGTCAGACTAAACGTTGGGCTGAACTTATCACTACAATAAAAACCCCACCAAAAACCACCTAACGACAAAAAGTCATTAACGTTTAGTCATTATGCGAGGTAACTCACATATTGAATTTGAACCAAAAGATTTGTTGTGGGCAAATTTCCTCTTCCGACCAGTTAGGTTCGCTCTTTGAGGCCCCCCCCCCCCTCTCCATTATATCCAATAATCTCCTTTGTTTTTCCCGCCAAGGTTTTGGGGAAGATATGTCCTCTCCAATTCCTTTGACCAAAACGTTGACCATAACGTTGACCATGTTTAGCATTTGATTAGCCCTAATTACCTGTAACTATGAATTAAAGTCAAAAAATAAAAAACTATACTGATACATATACTGATTACTATAAGTGAATTTTACCAGTCATAATAAACATTTAGGTTTTTAAGATTTAAGTATTAGATGATATGTTAGTTGGTTTGTAAAAAAAAAGAAGAGTCACGACGAATACGATGGAATCTTATAGAATTAGCATTAAAGCTTATTTACTACTGTATTTAACTTATCAGCTTGTCCAAATTAGCTTACCTCTTATAGAATTAGCATTAAAGCTTATTTACTACTGTATTTAACTTATGCAAAAATTACCGTAGCGGATACTTTTTCACCCTTGTTGTTTGCAGAGGACAAATTTTTATAAATATCTAAAATAGACAAACATGTCGCTTGAATTTTTGAGAGGGATACAATTTTTGAGCGACATAGCACGTGTCAACAAACCAATGCACTACAAATCAAAGATTAAATCAAGAGGGGCCCATTGTTCGGATGTCGCCTGACTTTTTGGGCGAGATGTTTAATTTTCGAGCGACATATGCATGGGGAACACAACTCGAATGACCGGTTGAATGACTATACATGGTGGTTTTAGTTTTTATATCACGGTTCGCTTGTTTTTTATTTTGATATCACCAGTTTAAGTGTTACTAAGTAAAGAAGTAGAAAAAAAAGTGGTGGTGGTGGTGGTGCTGTTGTGGTTGTGTTGTTGTGGTTGTGGTTGTGGTGGTGGTGCTGCTGTGGTGGTGGTGGTGTGGTGCTGCTGTTGTGGTTGTTATTTGGTAGTGGTGTTGTGGTGGTGAATATGAAGAATTACGAGGTAATTTTTTGTGTGTGTATTACATTATCATTGTTAGTGTTTTTTTGTTATATATATGTGTGTAGTAATATATGCTATTATGTTTTTTTTTTAGGATGAACCTGTGACTTTGACGTGTAGAAGTAAGCTAAAGTTGATTAAATTGATTAGAACAAAATTTAGGAACACT